>PVJN01001353.1:0-146024 GCA_004026805.1 Lasiurus borealis | reverse complement strand
TGTCTGGTAGGCATCACGGAGGTACTGTCAGTTTGCATATTTATCTTTTATTAGTGTAGATAGCATTTTAAAGCTATCCTTACTGAACTCCTGTCCATCACTAATAGCCCATATGTGCGAGATGTTTTGTGTACAGTCTTTAAAATTCAGTGACCATACAAGGTTGTAGAAACTATCTCCATTTTGCAGATAAAAAAAAAAAAGAACCTAAAAATGAGTTGCTTATCTTGCATAGTTAATAAATATATGTGCATTACATTTGTATTATTTGATCTCTGTTCTCCTCACATTCACCAGTATAATGTCATTTTTAATTCCCGTATTTGGTTGGTAAATCAGGCAATCTTTTAAAGACTCTTTTATAGAGCAGTTTTAAGTTTAGGACAAAGTTGAGATGAAGGTACAAATTTTGTCGTATACCCCCAGTCCCCACAAATGTTAACCTCTCTTATTATCAACATCATTAATAGAATGGTACTTTTTTTTTCTTCTTTTACCAGGGATGAACCTATTTTAACATGTAATAATCACTCAAAGTACATAATTTGCCTTAGGATTTACTCTTGGTGTTATACATTCTATAGGTTAAGATGAATGTGTGCTGACATATATATTGTTTAACATAGCATGTGGAATATTTTCACTGCCCTAAAAATTTTCAGTGTTCTGCCTGTTCATCTCTCCTTCCTCTCTCCAGCCCTGGCAACTACTGATCTTTATATTTACTCCATAATTTTGCCTTAGAATATCTTATATAAGGAATCAGATCGTATGTAGCTCCTTCAGATTGGGTTCTTTTATTTAGTAATGTGCATTTTAAGATTCCTCCATGTGTTGTTATGGCTTGATAGCTCATTTCTTCTCAGCATTGAATAATTATTCCTTATCTGAATATATCACAGTTTATCCTTTCACCTCTGGAAGGACGTCTTAGTTGCTTCCAAGGTTTGGTGATTATGAATAAAGCTGTTATAACATCCATGTTCAAGTTTTTGTATAGACATGTTTTCAACTCCTTTTGGTAAAAACTATGTAGTGTGATTGCAGAATTGTATGGTAAGAGTATGTTTAGTTTTCTAAGAATCACCAAACTATCTTCCCAAGTATCTGTATCATTTTGCATTCCTCCTAGCGTGGAATAAGAGGTCCTATTGTTTCACATCCTCACCAGCATTTGGTATTTCTGGGTTCTGGATTTTGGCCATTTTAATAGGTGATATGCCTCACGTAAATTTATTATTTATTTTTATTTTTATGAATGTATTACATGTGTACATATCTTCCCATTGCCCCACCCCCACTCGACTCCCCTACATGCTCTCACCCGCCAGTGTCTTGCGTCCATTGGTTATGCTTCTATGCATGTATACAAAGTCGTTCGGTTGATCTCTTATCTACCCCACCTCTCCCTAACCTTCCCCCTGCAATTTACCAGTTTGTTTGATGCTTTACTGCCTCTGTACCTTTTTGTTCATCAGTTTATAATGTTCTTTATTATCCATAAATTAGTGAGATCATGTGGTATTTTTCTTTCATTGACTGGTTTATGTTACTTAGCATAATGCTCTCCAGTTCCATCCAAGTTGCTGCAAATAGTAAGAATTCCTTCTTTTTTATGGCAGCATAGCATTCCATTGTGTAGATGTACCACAGTTTTCTGATCCACTCATCTGCTGACGGGCATCTAGGCTGTTTCCAAATCTTAGCTATGACATAGGGGTGCATATATCCTTTCTGATTGGTGTTTCTAGTTTCTTAGGATATATTCCTAGGAGTGGGATTACTGGGTCAAATGGGAGTTCCATGTTTAGTTTTTTGAGGAAACTCCATACTGTTCTCCACAGTGGCTGCACCAGTCTGCATTCGCACCAGCAATGCACAAGGGTTCCTTTCTCTCGGCATCCTCGCCAACACTTGTCGTTTGTTGATTTGTTGATGATTGCCATTCTGACAGGTGTGAGATGGTACAGCATTGTTGTTTTCATTTGCAACTCGCAGATAATTAGTGACTTTGAGCATGTTTTCATGTGTCTTTTGGCCTTCCTTCTGTCTTCTTTTGAAAAGATTCTATTTAGGTCCCTTGCCCATTTTTTTATTGATCATTTATCTTCCTTTTATTTAGTTGTATCAGTTGCCTGTAGATGTTGGAGATTAAACCTTTATCAGTGATAACATTTGCAAGTATGTTCTCTCATATAGTGAGTGGGCTTTCTTGTTGTTTTTGTTGGTCTCTTTTGCTGTGACCAAGCTTTTTATTTTGATGTGGTCCCATTTGTTTATTTTCTCTTTAGCTTCCATTGCCCTAGGAGCAGTATCAGTAAACAAGTTACTTTGGCATATATCTGAGATTTCTCTGCCTGTGGATTCTTCTAGTATTTTTATGGTTTCCCATCTTATGTTTAAGTCCTGTATCCATTTATTTATTTTTGTGTATGGTGTAAGTTGGTAGTCTAGTTTCATTTTTCAGCATGTATCTGTCCCAATTTTGCTCATTATGCAAAAATAATTGAACCTCTAAATATATTTTTTTTTAGTTTTCTTTTTAAAATGTCTGTTTTGTGATTTTTCTAATAAACATTTTATATATTGGAGATGTAAGTAAGCACAATTTTTATATGAAAGTTGTTTTGGAAATCATTGCTGTAACATGACGAATTGTGGAAAAACGGGCATGGACTCTGAAATCAGACAAATTTAGTGTTTAAAATTCTGGCATTATTACAGACTTTCTAACTGGCAAGTTCTTTTGAACTTCCAGTTCTTCAATTAATAAATAAGTAATCCTTTTCATGAGGATGGTTTGAGTACCAGATGTGATAATAAATGTATAAAAGGCTCTCTTTCCTTTTTACAGAATATAAAAGGTACCAACAATTTGGGGCTACAAGAGACATGTTCAGAGAATGAAGAATTAATTATCTGCCTAGTGGTTGCCTTGACATTTCCTCTGTGATTATTTTTTATAATCTTGTACCATTTTCTACTTTCAATAAAACTATAGTCAGTGCACAAAAAGAACAGGCAAGTCAGGAGACTAGGAAGCTTTACAATTAACTTCAAATGTGCCCATGGACATACCATTTTATCTCCATTTCTCCTGGAAAACAAAGGGATTGGACTGGATTATTTACATATTTTTATTTGTATGCAATAAACATATTTCAAGAAAAATTATTTTAAATATAATAAAGTGACATAAAATCGACATTAATATTTTAAGAAAAACTATCTTAAATATAATACTACCTAAACTGTACTAACACAGTGTGTCACAAAAGTTGTAGGAAATATTAAAAATCTGCAAATAAGGATTACTTCTATTATATTCTAACATATTTTTTTTCCTCTGGCTGTATTTTGGTTCATCAGTTTATGTTGTTCATTATATTCCACAAATGAGTTGGGTTGTGTGCGATTACTCGTATCTCAACTGTTGCTCATATTTCAAAGCAAAAATCGCTCGCTCCACGGCTCGTATCTCAAAAATCTCGTATGTTAGGGCATTCATATCTTGAGATACCGCTTTACCACAGTTTTTTAATCCACTCATCTGCTGATGGGCACTTAGGCTATTTCCAAATCTTAGCTATGGTAAATTGTGCTGCTATCAACATAGGAGTGCATATATCCTTTCTGATTGGTGTTTCTGATTTCTTACGATATATTCTTAGAAGTGGGATCACTGGGTCAAATGGGAGTTTCATTTTTAAATTTTTGAGGAAACTCCATACCATTTTCCACAGTGGCTGCACCAGTCTGCATGCCCACCAGCAGTGCATGAGGGTTCCTTTTTCTCCACATCCTCACCAGCACTTGTCGTTTGTTGATTTGTTGATGATAGCCATTCTGACAGGTGTGAGATTGTACCGCATTGTTGTTTTGATTTGCATCTCTCGGATATTTAGTGACTTTGAGCATGTTTTCATATGCCTCTTGGCCTTCTGTAGGTACTCTTTCGAAAAGTGTCTATTGAGTTCCTTTGCCTTGTTTAATTGGATTGTTTATCTTCCTTTTGTTAAATTGTATGAGTTCCCTATAAATTTTGAAGATTAAACCCTTATCGGAGATAACATTGGCAAATATATTCTCCCGTGCAGTGGACTTTTGTTTTGCAGAAGCTTTTTATTTTGATAATAGTCCCATTTGTTTATTTTCTCTTTAGTTTCCATTGCCTTAGGAGCTGTATCAATAAAGATATTATTGCTATGACATAGGTCTGATATTTTGCTGCCTATGGATTCTTCTAAGATTTTTATGGTTTCCTGTCTTATATTTAATTCCTTTATCTATTTTGAGTTTATTTTTGTGTATGATGTAAGTTGGTGGCGTAGTTTCATTTTTTTGCATGTATCTGTCCAATTTCCCAACACCATTTATTGAAGAGACTATCTTGACTCTATTGTATACTCTGGTCTCCTTTGTTAAATATTAATTGAGCATAATGGCTTGGGTCGATTTCTGTGTTCTCTGTTCTGTTCCATAGGTCTATGTCTGTTCTTGTGCCAGTACCAGGCAGTTTGAAAACATTGTCTTTGTAATATTGCTCGGTATCTGATATTGTGATCCCTCCAACTTTATTCTTTCTCAGGATTCCTGAGGCTATTTCGGGCCTTTTTAAATTAATTAATTAATTTTTTTATTCCATATGGATTTCCGGAGAGTTTGTTCTACGTCTGTGAAATATTCCATTGGTATTTTAATAGGGA
Source organism: Lasiurus borealis (assembly GCA_004026805.1). Taxonomy (NCBI): domain Eukaryota; kingdom Metazoa; phylum Chordata; class Mammalia; order Chiroptera; family Vespertilionidae; genus Lasiurus; species Lasiurus borealis. The sequence continues at coordinate 141,318 of PVJN01001353.1, read as the reverse complement.
TTGCATTGAACCTATGGATCGCTTTGGGTAGCATGGTCATTTTAATGATGTTGAGTCTACCATTTCATGAACACAGTATATTCTTCCATTTGTTTATGTCTTCCTCTTTCTCTTTTTCCAATGTCTTGCAGTTTTACGAGTACAAGTCTTTTACTTTCTTAGTTAAGTTTATTCCTAGGTATCTTAATTATTTTGTTGCAATGGTAAATGGGATTGCTTTTTAGTTCTCTTTCTGTGAGAAAGAAAGAGAACTTTTATTGGCATATAAAAAAAAAACATAGATTTCTGGGTGTTAATTTTGTATCCTGCTACATTGCTGAATTCATTTATTAAATATAGTAGTTTTTTTATTGAGTTGGAGTATTTTCCATGTATCATATCATGTGAATAATGACAGATTTACTTCCTTTTTCCCCGTTTGGATGCCTTTTATTTCTTATTGTCTGATCAGTACATGTCAAACTTTCAGTATTATGTCAAACAGGAATCATTAAAGTGGACACCCATGTCTTGTTTCTGTTCTTAGGGGAAATGGCTTTAGTTTTTGCCCATTAGCTATAGGTTTGTCATAAATGGCCCTTATGGCCCTTATCATGCTGAGAGATTTTATAAAACACTAGAGGCCTGGTGCACGAATTCCTGCACCAGTTGGCTCCCTCAACCTAGCCTGTGGAATCGGGCCGAAACTGGCTCTCCGACATCTCCCAAGGGGTCCCAGATGGCAAGAGGGCAATGGTTTATCAAGCCTGGCCCAGGGACCCCACTGGTGCACAGTTGGGGCCAGGGAGGGCTGCAGAAGGTTGACCAGCCGGTGAAGGACTGCAGGAGGGCTCCAGGGTATGTCTGGCCCGTCATGCTCAATCAGTCGGACCCCAGCAGTAAGCTAACCTACTGGTCAGAGCGTCTGCCCCCTTGTGGTCAGTGTATGTTATAATTAGTGGTTGAGCGGCCTAAGAATATTATTAGCATATTACGCTTTGATTGGTGGACTGGACAACTGACACCTAGCATATTAGGCTTTTATTATATAGGATGGGTGTTGGATTTTGTTGAATGCTTTTTCTGCATCTATCAATATGATCATGTGATTTTTGTCTTTCAATTTATTTATGTGATTTATCACATTTATTGATTTGCTGATAGTGTACCATCTTTGCTTCCCTGGAATAAATCCCACCTGATCATGGTGTATGATCTTTTTAATATATTTCTGGATGTGATTTGCTAATATTTTTGTTGAGGATTTTAGCATCTCAACATTAGGCCTGTAATTCTCTTTCTTTATAGTGTCTTTCCCTGGTTTTGGAATTAGGAGAATGCTGGCCTCATTAAAAGAGTTTGGAAGTGTTCCTCCCTCTTGGGTTTTCTGAAATAGTTTGAGGAGTGTAGGTGTTGGTTCTTCTTTGAATGTTTGGTAAAACGCCCCTATGAAGCCCTCTGGATCTGGGGTTTGTTTGGTGGGAGTTTTTTCTGTTACTGCTTCTGTTTCATCAGTTGTTATTGGCCTTTTCAGGTTTTTTTATTCTTCCTGACTCAGTTTTGGGAGATTATATTTTTCTAGGATTTTGCCTATTTCACCACATTGTCCAGCTTGTTGGTATATAGTTGTTCATAGTATTTTCTTAAAATACTTTGTATTTTTGTGGTGTCAGTGGTTACTCCTCCACTTTTGTTTCTGATTTTATTTAGTTGGGTCCTTTCTTTTTGTTTCTTGACGAGTCTGGCTAATGGTTATTCAATTTTGTTTATCCTTTCAAAGAACCAGTTCTGGGTTTCATTGATTTTTTTTTTTTTTTTTTGTAGTCTCTATATTATTTATATCTGCTCTAATCTTTATTTCCTTCTACTTATCCTGGGCTTTTTTTGTTATTCTCTTTCTAGTTCTTTAAGTTGTAGCATTAAGTTTAGTGCTGATTTTTCTTGTTTTTTTGAGGTATGCCTGTAGTGCTATGAAATTCCCTCTCATGACTGCTTTTGTTGTTGGATGGGATTATTTATAAGATGCCTTCCTATTCTTATATATCAGTAATTCTATTCAACCAAGGTAATTCTATTTAAAAAAAAACTGCCATCCTAGAGCAAATGAAATAGTGTTTAGCAATATGCAGGTGATTTGTGAGCTTGCTTACATTTCATGATTGCTTTCCTTATTCCTCACAAGAAATTTTTGTCAGGTGCAGTTTAGGAGCTAATTAATACCACCAAATCATAGTATTTGTATTTGAATTCCTAGAAATTGTTAGTATATGACTAATATGTATAGTAAGTTTATTATGTATAATTATCTTTTTGAAGAAAAAAAATATCGAACTAGGAAAAAGTTTATAGCTACCTAAAGGAGGGTAATATCTCTAATTGCATTTTCATCACTTTATTGAGGTATAAGTCACATATTTCAATTAGCAAATTTATAGAGTTGTGCAACCATCATCACAATCCAATTTTAGAACTTCTCCATCACCCTCAAAATTTTCCCCAATCCTGTTTGTGGTCAGCTCTCAGCCCTCACATTCCTTCCCCTGCCTTGGGCAACTAGTGATCTACTTTTTGTTTTTATAAATTTTTTGAGATATTGCATCTAAAAGAAATATTTATGTAGTCTTTTGCATCTAACTTCTTTCATTTAGCATAATGTTTTTGAGATTTGTGGTACAGCATGTATGAGTATTTTGTTTCTTTTTAGTGCTGAATGTTATTTCATAATATTGATATACCATATTTTATTTATTCTTTCACTAGTTGAATGACACTTTGATCATTTCCAGTTTTGATTACTATGAATAATGTTTCTTTGAACATCCATGGACACATTTTTGTGTGAGCATATGTTTTCATTTCTCTTAGGTGGACGGAATTGCTAGAACCTACAATAAATCTAACTTTTTAAGAAACTGCCAAACTATGTTCCAAAGTGGCCGTACCATTTGACTTTTCTACCAGCAATGTATATAGGATTCCATTTTTCCACATTCTCATCAACGCTTGATATTGTCTTTTTTAATTATAGCCAACTTAGTGGGTGTGTTGTATCTCATTGTGGTTTTAATTTGCATATTTCTAATGTCTAATGATGTTGAGCACTTCTTTATGTTTATGAGCCATTCACATGTCTTCTTTAGTGAAATGTCTATTTAAGCAAATCTTTTACCCATTTTAAATTTGGATTTGTTGTCTTATACAGTTGTGAAGGTTCATCTGTATTCTCAATACAAGAGTGTTGTCAGATATTTGATTTGCTAATGGTTTTCTTCCGGTCTGTAGTTTTATCTTTTTATTACCTGGTTGCTGTTTTTTAAAGTACAAAAGCTTTAAACTTTAATGAAGTCCAGCTTATCAGTTTTATCTTTTATGGCTCATATGTTTGTTATCTAAGAACTGCCTGACACAAGGCCACAAAGGTTTTTCTCTTATATGTATTTTTAGATGGTTTATCATTTTAGCTCATACATGTAACTCTTTGATTTATTGAGTTAATTTTGATGTATAGTATAAGGATCTAAATTTATTTTTTGCTTATGATATCCAGTTGTCTCAAAACCATTTATTGGTATCCTTTGTGAAAACTCAATTTAACATAAATATAAGGATTTATTTCTGGAATCTAGGTTCTCTTCACTGATCTATTCTTACCCTTAGTCTTATAGTAATAACACGTTCTCTTAATTACTGCAACTTCATAATATGTTTTGAAATTGGTTGTAAATCCTCTGACTTTGCTTTCATTTTATTTGTTTTTTGTTTTTTGTTTTTCAAATTGTTTTGGGTTTTATAGATTCTTTGATTTACATGTAAAATTAGAATCAGCTTGTTTCTATTAAAAAGAAACACAACTGGGCCAAAACCGGTTTGGCTCAGTGGATAGAGCGTCAGCCTGCTGACTGAAAGGTCCCAGGTTCGATTCCGGTCAGGGGCATGTACCTTGGTTGCGGGCATATCCCCAGTAGGGGGTGTGCAAGAGGCGGCTGATCGATATTTCTAGCTCTGTATCCCTCTCTCTTCCTCTCTATAAAAAAATCAATAAAATAAATTTTTAAAAAACCTGGGGTTTTGAAAAAGACTGTTAAATCTATAGAATAGTTTGAGGGGAAATGCTATATTAACAATATTGAGTTTGCTAGTCCATAAACATGAAATGTTCCTCCATATACCTTTTTCCTCGAAGCAATGTTTTATATATAACATTTGTACACATTTTATACTTCTTACATATTTTTCCTAATTATTTTGTGGTGCTATTTTCAGTGGAATTGTCTTAATTTTATTTTCAATAGGATATAGAAATGTCGTCTTTTTTGTGTATCTTATATCTAGTGACTTTGCTAAGTTTGTTTATTCTGATAGTTTTTTAGGGGTTCCTTAGGATTTTCCACATACAAATAATGTCATCTGGTAATAAACACAGTTTCACTTCTCTTTTAATCTGAATGCCTGCAATATCACTTTAACCTTTTATTTTTTTAATTTGTTACTTTTGCATCACAGCACTAGCTGGAACCTACAGTACACAGCATTCAGTAGAAACAGTGAGTGGCTGTCCTTGTTATTCTGGTTTTCGAGGGAAAGCCTTCACCATTAACTATGTGAGCTGTGACTTTTCATAGGTGGCCTTTGATATGTTGAAAAGTTACTTCTATTTCGAGTTTTTTGACCATTTTTATAATTAATGGGTTTTGGATTTTGCCATGTGCTTTTTCTGCATCAATTGAAATGATTATGTGGTTTTTGTGTTTTATTCTATGAATATAGTGTTTCAGATTAGTTGATTTTTGGATGGTTAACCTACCTTTCATTCACAGGAAAAACCTCACTTGATCATAAATCGTTTTATATATTGCATTCAGTTTGCTAATCTTTTAAAAAGGATTTTTATATCTATGTTCCTGAGGGATATTGATCTATAGTTTTCTTATGTCTTCTTTGCCTGACTTTGTAGCAAGGTGACACTGACTTCATAGAATGAGTTCCTCACATATTTGATAAGCTTCATCAGTGAAACCATAATTTCTAGGCTTTTTAGTGTGAAGATTTTTTATATGTACTTCATTGTCCTTATTTGTTACAGATCTACTCAGATGTTTTAATTGTTCTAGTCATTGCTGATAGTTTATGTCTTTCGAAGGTTTTTTTCTTTATAATGGAAATTTTCTTATTTGTTAATTTTTTTCTTTTCCATCGTCATTTTTCCCCCCATATCCTTCCTCCACCTCACCCCCTCTTATAATCAAAGTTGTTAATTACATTCCCTTAAGTTCTAAAGGGTCAGTAGTAATTTTTCTCCCTTTCCATTCTAAATTTTGGTAATATGTGTATGCTCTTCTAATTTTCTTGGTTTTCCTCTCAAAGGGTTGTCAATTTTGTTGACTTACGTTTTTTCTAAAGAAATACTGTATGAAGTCATTGGCATTTTTTTTCAAGATTTTATTTCATTTTTATTCTAATCATTATTCTTATTTTGGATTTAATTTGCTTTTTCTATTTCCTAATGGTATGAAAGCTTCGGTTATTGATATGAAGCCCCTTTTTCTGATATATAGGCATTTAAATCTATATATTTTCCAATAAATGCTGCTTTAGTTGTATTTCATAAAGTTTGATATGTTGTGTTTTCATTTAATATCTTTTTTGATTTATGGATTTTCCCATGTTTCTTTCTGTCATGAATTTTTAATTTTATTCTGTAATTCAGGCAACATCCTTTTACTGTTCTAAATTTATTTAGATTTGTTTGTAGCCCAACCTGTGGTCAATTCTGAGAATGTTCTACATGTGCTTAAAAGGAATGTGAATTCTGAACAGCCTTTGTGTGGAGCAGTGGTTCTCACCCTTCCTAATGCCGGGACCCTTTAATACAGCTCCTCATGTGGTGGTGACCCCCAACCATAAAATTATTTTCTTTGCTACCTCCTAACAGTAATTTTGCTACTGTTGTGAATCATAATGTAAGTATCTGTATTTTCTGATGGTCTTAGGCGACCCCTATGATGGGGTCGATGGACCCCCAAAGGGGTCGCAACCCACAGGTTGAGAACCACTGGTGTGGAGTGTTCTATAAACATAAGTTAGGTCAGCTTGGTTGATAGTAGTATATGTAGTTCAGGTCTTTCCCATCCTTGATGATTTTCTCTCTAGTCCTGCATCGTTCAGTTATGTCAGTTTCTTTGAGGTTGCTATAGCGATACAATATGTATCTCAATTTATCACAATCTACTTTTATAGTTGAATTTTTATTTCAATACTAGAACCCAGTGCACCAGCGGGGTCTCTCAGCCTGGCCTGCAGGATTGGGCCAAAACCAGCTCTTCAACATCCCCCAAAGAGTCCTGGATTGTGAGAGGGTTCAGTGCAGGCTGAGGGACTCCACTGGTGCACAGTTGGGCTGGGGATGGGCACAGGAGGGCTCCAGGGCATGTCCAGCCATCTCGCTCAGTCCCAATCTGCCAGACCCCAGCAGCAAGCTCACCTACCGGTCAGAGCATCTGCCCCCTGGTGGACAGTGCTCATCCTAGCAAGCAGTTGGACAGCCTTAGCATCATTAGCATATTACACTTTGGTTGAATGGCCAACCGGACACTTAGCATATTACGCTTTTATTATTTAATAGCACTAGTAAATAAAAGTTAAGTTCGATTTTTCTAGAATGGTAGTTAGTAATAAGCTTAAAAATATTATTTTCTAAATCATAAATATTTAGACATTGCTAATTCTGCTTATCCTGTGTTTCTAAGCTGTGCTATTGTCAATTCTAATGTGTTTTCCATGGTTATCCATGTCAGTATTTAGAATTTATATCTAGCTAATTGTTGTTTTAGAACTTATATTGAGTTCTGTTGTTATGCTAGTTACATAGTTATTATAAATTCCCAATTTCCCTATTGCATCAGTTATAGTAGTAATATTTCTTTCCACTACTGCTCCCTTAAAACTTTATAAATACGCAGCAGTCCTGTTTCTTATGTAAAATAGGCAAGTTAGACTGGTAATTCTAAGCTTTCTTTTATCACAATTCATTGATTCCATTTGGTAAAAAGTGTCTGTGGGAATTGTAATATTTAATTTGATACATTTGCATAGTGGTCATTCAAAACTTAATCACCTACTGTTGGCTGGCATCTAATCAGATAGTAGAGACATTTTGTATTTCTTGGCTTTGGTCTTAGAAGGATGAGAATTTAATCTGGTTTCAAGAAGTTAAAGGAAGCTTATAAATTTAGGAGCCATAACATGCTGGAAGTAGAAAGTTTGATTTAATTTTTAATGGAATAAGCAGAGTTTGGTTTCAGAAATCAGTAGTGAAAATTACCCCATTCCATTCACTTCAGCACAGAAAAGATACCAACTGGATTTTATTACTTAACTTCCTTTATTCCCACATCAGTTATACAGTATTTATGTTTGATGAGAAGTTAGTGATATTATAAGTTTTTTCTTTTTCCACATCTGTTTTGGGTTTCATTCTAGATTTTTTCAATGATTAAAATTACCGATGTGCAAAAGTTTAACTCTAATTTTTGTGCTCTTCTTAATCAGAGCATTTTGAAGAGGAGCCCTAAAGTTTAACTGCGAGGTCTCTGTTATATGTGGTTTTCTTTCTAATAAAAACAAATATTAGGCTGCTAATATAAGCTAGACATGTGATTATGTTTGGTTATTGTGATGCTCCCTGGTGTCACCTTAAATATATAAACTTGCGCAGCATCCGGATTTCAAACTCTATTCACCTAATGATTGATTCTTAAGGCCTAACTCAAGGCCTTACTTCACTCCCTAGCAGTTTCCACTATTCTCATTTCCGTTTAACCTACAAGTAGTATGCTCATCATTGCTCTAGGAATTGTGGGGGAATGAAAAATTAATGAGAACATTTTGCCCTTAAGGTGTCAGTGAAGTGATTAGACACACTATAACTATACCTGACTAGATCCTGACTTGTTGCATGTAATGCAGGTTTTCATTAAAACAACAATTGTGAAGTATAATAGTAGAGGCAGGTTTCAAGGAAGAGGTGGAGCTTAAGGAGGCATAGAATTGGTTAATTACACAAAGGAAAAAGAAAAAGGGTATGTATTGGCACAAGATCTGCGCAGAGCATGTTTTGGGAATAGTGAAAAAGCAATCTGGCAACAATGGGGAGTTTATGTTGGAATAAGGGAAAATAGAATGGAAGAGAAACTATCAATTAAAGAGGAGATTGAATGTGAAGATAAAGACTTTGGAATTAAGTTTGTAGGTGTTGTTTTAATTAAGGTTAATTATGGAAGTAAGTCATTTAATTGTTTAAAGACAATTTATTGCATTCCTGTATGAAAGACATCTGAAAATAGAGAAGTGCTGAAATTTTAAAATGACTAGTTAGTTGCTAATTACAATAATCCAGGTGCTTGATGGTGAGACTTTTTAATTAGGATTAGAGCTGTAGAATAGGAAAGGATGAATTGATTAATAATATAGATCAATTTTTAAACAGTGTTAAAAATTTTTAAAACATGCCATACTACCTATTTATTCAGGGGCACTGACCTCTTTTACCTTAGATTTTCAAATTTAAAAAATGACAACAGCCAACACAATAACCTTCTAGTGTGAATACATCAAAATCATACCTATTTTTGTCAGATTAGCAATATACATGAGAGGCCTGGTGCATGAGATTTGTGCACTGGGGTGGGGCCCTCAGCCCGGTCCGCACCCTCTGGCAGTCTGGGACCCCTTGGCCCCCAGCAGTCAGACATCCTTCTCGCAGTCCAGAACCCCTCACTCCTTACCGCCCACCTGCAGCAGAGATGGGAGAGGCTCCCACCAGCGCTGCGCTCTCCAGCCATGAGCCTGGCTTCTGGCTGAGCTGCGCTCCCCTGTGGGAGCGCACTGACCACTCCTGTGCTGAGCATCTGCCCCCTGGTGGTTAGTGTGCATCATAGCTACCGGTTGTTCTGCCATTTGGTTTGCATATTACACTTTTATAATATTGGGTATATTTTGTCCCACGGAATTTTAGTAATTACTTTTTTGTATGCCACGAGATAAAAAAGATTGGAAATAACTGCTATAGATGATAACAGGTGTAAAAAAATTCATAAAATGCAAGTTTATATTACTAATGAATGGGAACAGTGATAGGAATTTTAAGGTTATAAGAGGTGATTTTCATTTTAGAAATGTTATTTGAGGTGCTAATACTTCGATGGAAATGATTATTGAATATCAAACATATTGACACATCAGTACTGTAAGAGTTTGTAATGCCAATAAAGAGTCATGATTGGAATCGAACCTGGGACCCTCTGGTTCTGGGGCTGACACTCTAACTGCTAAGCCCCGCAGTCTGTGGAGTCCCGTGGTTTCAAACTTCGGCATCACATCAGGATCACCATAGGCTTGTTTAAATGCCTGCTTCTGCTCTGCTGGCGTCGCTCAGTGGTTGAGCATCAACCTATGGACCAGGAGGTCACAATTCAGTTCCCAGTCAGGACACGTGCCCAGGTTGCAGGCTTGGTCCCCAGTGTGGGATGTGCAAGAGGCAGCCAATCAGTGATTTTTCTCTTATTGATGTTCCCCTCCCCCTCTCTTTCTCTTTCCTCTCTTCTTGAAGTCAATATATATGTATGTGTGTGTGTGTATATATATATATATTTTTAAATGCTTGCTTTCATTTGGATTAAGTGGGTATTATAAGTTGCACTAGAAGCCTAGTGCACAAAAATTTGTGCGCTTGGGGGAGTCCCTCAGCCCAGCCTGTGCCCTCTCACAGTCCGGGAGTCCTCAGGGGACGTCCACCTGCCGGCTTAGGCTGGATAAAGGGAGCGGGCCTAAGCCGTTAGTCAGACATCCTTAGTGCTGACACAGAGGCAGGAGAGGCTCTCACCACCACTGCTGCTCTGAGCAGCCATGAGGCAGCTCCCGGCTGAGTGGTGTTTCCCTGTGGAAGTGCACTGACTACGGAGGGGGAAGGGGGGACAGCTGCTGCGTTGAGCCTCTGCCTCCTGGTGGTCAGTGCACGTCATAACAGCCTGTCATTCTGCTGTTAGGGTCAATTTGCATATTACCCTTTTATTATATAGGATTGATAGCTTTGTCCCTCTTTGTACCCTTTGACCATTAGAATTAATGGGTGTGGCATAGCCAAAGGCTTGAGAAGCATTTGTAGGATTGGATTTTCACTTTTGTGCCTCTACCATCTTGAAGAGACCTATATGTCGTTGAAAGACTATTGTTTTAAGCCACTACATTTTCTACTGTATGTATACCTTGGAGATAAATTGCAGGGACATAGAGTAATCACCTTTAGCAGATAATATCAGTTATCCAAAATGGTTGTGCCAATTTTGAATATTCTACCAGCATTATTTGAGAGTTCTTGTTGTTTACCACACTGTCATTCCAACAGCTGAAATGATTAGTATTTTTAATTTAATGTAGTGGTATCTCACTGTGAGTGTAATTTGTTTTCTCTATAGACTGATGAAGTGAAGTACCTTTTCATATAAAAAACTGAATGAATCAATTGGATTAATTGATCTAAGTTCTGTGAGGGCACAGGGATTGTCTTGTTTTGTGCACTGCTCTATCTCTAGCCACAACAATGCATTGCACGTTATAGATCCTCAATAAATGTTTGTTGAATAAATAATATAATAGCAGAACTTGATGAATGTTGAATCGGGAATTCGCTGGTAATTGATTCTGTGACCTCATTCAAGATATGTGACATCTCTAGTTCTTGGTTTTCTTGTCTGTAACATAAGAAAGTCTGTTTTATTCCTAAGGAAATTTTTTTTATTCCTAGGATATCTTCAACTGTGATATTGTGTGATTCTGAATGTTACAAATTCCTTTCACAATTGTCTATTATTTTGGGACCCATGCTTTCGCATGCTTTTTTTCTCTTGATTCTCTATTTTTCATTATATTAATTATGTTCTAACTTGTATGTACCTTTTCTCCCTAAGCTTCTGTTGGTCCATCATTATGTACCAGCCGCATAGTCTTTTGCTTTGTGCTAGGTTGTGTCCTTCTTTAAGGACTTGAAATGCCACTTACTCCCACCCTCGTGTCTTCCTCCCTTGTTGCCTAACTTTGGCTCCTGAAGTTTTCCTGATGAGGCATTTTGTGATTGCTCCCTCCCCGCCCAGCATAAACTTAGTTACCTTTTTTCTCTCCCAAATTTCCCTTTTCATGTAGAAAATAGCAAGCACTTAAGAATGTTAAGAACGGGAACTCTGGGCAAGTTATTTAACTTTTATATGCCTCCGTTTTTATCTTAAAATGAAGATAATAGTAGTACCTGTTAATAGGATAGGGTTTAAATGAATTACAATGTGTAAATATGAATTGAAGGAACAAAATATAAATTAATATGAAACTATGTAAACTTTAGACCAATATCAAGCATATATTAGGTGCTAAGTATCATCCCTTATTATTATTGTTATGGAATTTATACCTAACTATATGTTACATAGTGATTGTGCATAATATTACTCCTGCTGTACTCTTACACTCCATGGAGTGTTACCATGTCTGGTTTGTGTGTTTGTGTTTAACCACTGTATACTCAACACTCCCTGTCTGATCCTATTCTAGGTGTTAACTGCTAAATATATAATGGTGAATACTTAAAGATTTACTTTTTTTTAAAATCAGAAAATAGATAAGCAAGAAAAAGGAAATTGGTCACTTACAAATTTCATCACCCAGTGATAAGCATACTTAATATTATCAGATACTGGTAAAGATAAGCTAAACTACTTTATCAGATCCAGGCAATTCAATATTCTGATTGAAATTAAAAATGTTTAATTTCCATCTTAAGTCTAGTTTGCTTTTGTGTTTATATGTAATAGTTAGTAGTGTTAAAGCATTCTTTGAAAAACCTTTCTTTTTATGTCCCTCTTTTCTGCATCCCATCCAATTTTACTTAAACTTCTTAAACAATAATAAAAGTCCCCTGTAACATGAAATGAAGTTTCTATCCTTAATCATTTCTTATAGGTACTTTTAAAATTAATTAGCTATTATATATTCTGGTCACAGAAAACCATGACTTTCTGAACGAAGAAATAAAATAAAGAAAACAGAGAATTTAAGATTTAATTAAAGAGTTTAGGTGCTTTTGCTGTTTAATAGCATTATCTTCGAGATTTATTATAGCACACGGTCATTTGATTCTGTATTTTCATTTACCTTCTACCTCAGGGTGTAGTTGCTGTTACATTTTCTCTTTAATAATCTGTGTTTCATAGCAAGTTTAATTTTGTATAATTGTGATCATTGTTAATCAGAAACCCTACTTAAAATTTAAAAACCAATGTTTCCTAATGAAAGATGGACTGATAATGACAGAATTTAAGTAATCTTTTTAAATTTATATACAGAAAGGATAAAGCATTTGATGTTATGACACCTGTATTTTATGATTAGTTCACTGAACATGAGTTTATTAATTTAGAAAAATATACATTCTTATCTATATCATTAATTTATATGCTTATATCTTATAAAATGGCATAGTGCTGGGGTTCAGTTTAAGTCCTCAAAAGGTTATTGTCGATAATATAATCAGAAATCACTTTTCTGTATATATTTTTTAATATATTGATTTCAGAGAGGAAAGGAGAAAGAGGGGAGATGGAGTATGCACGGGGGGGGGGGCAATGGAAAGGTATATATACATGTAATACATTAACAAAAAAATTAGAAACCAGGAAGATTGCCAGCCTCTGGGATATCAAAGTAAAGATGTTGAGTAGACATCTTTGGATAGAGGAGTCTAGTGTACAGGGAAGAAGTGAAAGTAGGGGATACAATTTTTTGAGTCATCATCACATAGGTGCTATTTTAAAATCAGGAGGTTGAATGAGATCAGTGACAGAGTGAGGACAGGAAGTTGAGAAAGATTCTAAATAGAATTCAGGAGTGGCCAGTGTTGTATGAGAAAAACACCGGGAGAATATGTGATTCTGGGATTGTTTAAACAGGAGAGGGTGATCAGCTGGGTTGAAGGCTAGGTCAGATAAGATGAGAACTGAGGCTGGTACATTGGCATCCAGCACATACAGATGCCATTACTAACCATGGCAAGACAGGTAGTGGAATGAGAATAAAAACACGCAGAGTGTAGTTTCAAAAGAAAGTAGAGTTAAACAACTGAAGTAATTTTGCTATGACAAGAAGTAGAAAAATTAAGCAATTGTTGCTGAGGGATATAGGATCAGGGTGTAAGGTTTTTGATTTTTTTGTGGGATTAGGTGAGTTATCAGCATGTAGATGTTTATATGCAGATTGAAATGATCCAATAAGAGGGAAAATTAACGATGCAGGAGAGAAGAGATTTGCTGAAATTATATTTTTGCTGGATTAAAGCAGAAAGGGGATCAGTAGTAATACAGATTATGCATAAGTGATTATGATTTTTAAGAAGTATCTTCTGTGTGTACTTTCTCAGTTGCTCTTTTACGCACTTTAATTATAATCTTAACCTGTTGAACTGAAAGACTTCCTATACTATCTGAAACATATTATCTTTGTTCTCCAACAGAGTGGTTTCGAAGAATTCTTTGTTCCTAGGGACAGTGTTACAATAGTGAGGATAAAAAAGTAATAGTAGCCAGAGTTTCTTGAGAAGAGTTTTAGGGCCGCCAAACTCCAAGTAGCTAACAGAATCAACTGATGAGACTATTTCAAATATTTTTATAATTTAATTTTAACATAGAAGTCTTGGTGTATCCAGGCTTTCCTTATATTTTATATGTAACCCAAAAAAGTTTCTCTATGTTTAGACATCAACAACAAAATGACAGCCTGCCCGGAGTGGCTTAGTGGTTGAGTGTCGACCTATGAATCAGGAGGTCACTGTTTGATTCCCGGTCAAGGCACATGCCCGGTTTACAGGCTCAATCCCCAGGGAGAGGCGAGCAGGAGGCAGCTGATGATTGATTAATGATTCTCTCCCTCCCTCTCCCTTCCTCTCTGAAGTCAATAAAAATATATATGTTTTTAAATTACAAACTCAGGATCTTTACTTTCTGTTAGTATTGAATAACACAATTCAGAAGAATATTGCCAATTTTTAATAGACCAGTAAAGAAAAAAAAAGGGGGAATTTAAAAATTTTACATTAGTTGAAAGTGTGCCCTCTTGTGGACTATTTAGTAATTTTAGATAGAAGTGTTTTACTAATCATTCAATTATGTATCATCAAATATGTTATGGTCAGAACTTATAAATGTTATAGTTCTTTAAGATCTAACCCTCACTTAGAAAGAAAGAAAATCTTCACTGGTTTTGCATTTGCATTGCATAGGAAATGCCATTGCATAGGAAATGGTCTTAGGGTATAAGATATGGTCTCAACCTTTATTAGGGGTTAGAGCTGGGTTGTTTCTTGCAGTGGGAAAGAAGGGGAGGAAATATTTTGTGTGGGAGATGTAATAGGAACCCACATAATTCATAGCAGCACTTGGAAATATCCTTTATGACCTCTTTATAGAAAAGATTTTCATTTAAGTCAAATTCCAAGGCTCAGGATTACTTTTTCCTGACGCAGCTTGTATTTTTGTATATTTTGTTACAATTAGACATCATATAATTACTCTGTAGGCCTTTGCAAATCAATTTACCTAGTAATCAGCTGGGATCTTTTTAAGTAATGAGAACTTTTGTTAAAGTTGTTTGTATTAAAATGTATGATATGAATTAAGAACAAAGAAGAAAAGGGATTATCCTATTTAATAAAAGCCTAATTGACCAAATGGTGGGACAACCAGTTGCTATGACTTACAACCGTACTTGATGCATTTTAAGTCACATAACAGTTGTTGTTTCCCTTCCTCCCTCACTTCCCATTTTGAGTTGACATTGGAGTGTGCAGATGCATCATGTCACTATGAAAAGCACAATCTTGTCTTGAGGTTAATTACTAATCTTGTAATTTATATGTGGTAACTAATTATGTAAATCATTTTTAATATAAAAATCCCAGCCTAGGGTTGGGTCTGCTTTATATGTTACCTGGGATTTAGGAAAACAGAATAAAGTTGGGTAGCCCACAATAGAACTCTCTTCAGTATGTTTTTTATGTGTTCCTATCCTCCAAATTAAATATAAACATGTAACTGCTTCAGTATGACAGTTTACAGGTACTGCCGTGACTCATGTGTGGCAACAAGGTGTTTTTCATGCTGTTCTATAGGTAATTTTCTTACAACATCCTTCCGCCTCCATCAGTTTACTAAGCATAAGTTGGAACTTTCTTATTAGCCCTACTTAGAAAAAATTTGTTGTGTTTTGGTGACTTCAATCACAATTTACGTTCTGATTTCTTTCTATTTGCTTTTTTTTTGTATTAGTGCATGACACAATTGCTAAATATGTCGTTTTTAAAATATTTTTTTATTGATGATTAAAGAATCAAATTAATAACTTAAGACTAAAGTCCACAGTGAAACAAAAGGACAAATATAGGATAGCCGAGGATTCTTTTCTGTACTATTTCCTTTGTCATTTCTTTTCAGTGGGCTTCTACTAGCAAATTTTATATCACTCATTCATCAAAGGAAAGCATTGTTTTTTCCTTGGCTAGCTACTAGGGAAAAAATCCGTTATAATAAAGAGGTAATAAGCAAATTGACCCTCACGCCAACACACGAGATGGCCCACCCCTATGTGGACACAAGATGGCCGGCAGGGAGGGCACTTGGGGAGGGATCAGGCCTGCAAGGGAGGGCAGTTGGGGGTGATCAGGCCTGCAGGGGAGCACAGTTAGGGGTGGGTGACCAGACCTGCAGGGGAGGGCAGTTGGGGACAATCGGGCTAGCAGGAAACACTTAGGCGGTGATCAGGCTGGCAGGGGAGTGGCTAGGGGGTGATCAGGCTGGTGGCAGAAGTGGTTAGGGGCAATCAGGCAGGCAGACGGGCAAGCGGTTGGGAGCCAGCAGTCCTGAATAGTGAGAGGGAAGTCCCATTACCTGTTTAGGCCTGATCCCACCAGGATTGAGGCTAAACAGGCAGTTGGGCATCCCTCGAGGGGTCCTAGATTGGAGAGGGTAAAGGCTGGGCTGAGGGACACAAACCCCCACCCCCCCGTGCATGAATTTCGTGCACTGGGCCTCTAATGTGTTTATAACAGTCATTAAATTACAAAGGGGAAAAAGAAATGATTACCAAAAGGACAGGTGGCTGTTCCCTAGAGGAACTAGGTTGCCTTTGGGATGCTTACTTTGGTTCTGTGGATGCGTACTTTGTAACTCTATTAAATGACACATGTTTTGTGAACTTTTGTCAGTTTATCTTGTGTTTATAATAAAAGTGTTTGAGGAGAAAGAAAATTATTAATTTTAACTACCTGTATACCTCTACTTAAAGAAAGAAAAACTTCTTGCAAAGTTCTATGAAGATGTTTGAGTTAAGGTAGTTAGTAGTGTTATTTCACTGTTTTGAAGTTGACAACCCCCTAAAAAGGAAATCTTGAAACTGAAAATTACTATCTAGCGTCCCATTTTAGCACTATGTCTTAGTTTTTGTGGAGTATATCTCTATTTGCTTATTAGTTTATTTGTATTTAATTAAGGAATATATTTAATAAATGTGCACTTATTAAAATGTATTATATACTTCAAAAAGAAAGTTTTCACACACATATTGTTAAAGAAAAGATAAATGTTCCAAAGACCACATGTTGAAATTAAGATGGGAAAAATTGGGGATCATTGAACAGAATAATGGAAAGGGTTTTCAGAAATTTTATAAAATGTCTGTACACACACACACACACACACACACACACACTAATATAATAAAAACTGAATATTTGTCAACCAAGTCATTGCATAGGAATATTAAAATGTTAACAACACATGTCTTTCTTTGTCCTGCCTGTGTTTTGTATTATGTGATTGATTGATTGGTAAGAAGCATGCAGTGATAGGAAGATAAGTACATGAGCATTAGATAATTATACAAAAATGAAACAAGACATATTTCAACAAAATACCACAAAAGAATATGTAATCATTCACCAAGAATGTTGGGCAGTAAATGTAAATGTGGAGTAGATTAAGGTAGAATGGCTTTTAGCTGAATTTGTACGGAGTTTCATGAAATAGTGGGAAGTTGGCCATGGATAGTAAAGAATTCTAAGAACTGGACTAAAGTATAAATGGGCTACTAGGTCAGGAGATATGACATAAGTCACAGTGAGGAAACACAAGGTGGATTCAGGGTAATTTTATTGGAGAGGATGGTTTATGTAGGAAAGTAGTGAGAGACATAGCTGGCAAGGTGAGCTGAAGCTAGATTTTAATACGTTCATGATGTGCAAAGGAATTACAGTGCTTGTCAAAATTTAGTGTCCTTGTCTAGTAATACAGTCTGCTGGTAACAGAGACTCTTGAGACAGATTGCTTGGGTTCTAATCTTCACTCTACAAATTACTTTAAATTCCTTGTAAATTAAGTTTCTCAGTAAAATGCAGAAATTATTAGTACCTACCTTATTTGTTTGTTGGGAGAATCAAATAAGTTCATATATGCAAAGCACTTTGCAGTGCCTAAATACAGTAAGTAGTACACGAACTATGGCTGTTGGTGTTATACAGGTTGAACAAATCAGAAAAGCAGAAAAAAATTACAGTTTTATAAGCATTTCCCTAATCATAATTGACATATCACAAATAATTGTATCTTTTCCATTTTAGTGTTTGGGAAATGGGAAGTAATGACAGCTGGCACCTGAACTAAGTGTTTTTATCGGCAACACCATTCCAGAACTTCAGGATGAATGGGGATATGCCCCATGTCCCCATCACTACTCTTGCGGGGATTGCAAGTCTCACAGACCGTAAGTTTAGCCAATTTATTTAATTTGTCTTCTATTCTGTGTTAGCAATGATTTTTAGAGGGACTACAACAAAAATTATTTGCAACAAAATACATTTTTTTAAGATTTTAGGTTTTGAATGCTAAACATCGTTATTTCCTTTGATTTATTGGCATACATATGAGAGTAACAGAACTAGTGTAGGTCAACTGCTAGTAGGTAAGACCTTACTTTGTGTTTCATCCTAAGGACCCATTAGGAAGTGGGACTGTGTTTTTGTTTGATGAGACCAAGCATTAAGAAAAATAAAAAACGAAGCACTGGTTTGCACGTAAGAACTGATACAGACTTTTTAATCAGCATTTAGAGAAATAGTAACTAGAACTGCCCTTCAAAGAAAATTTGATATCCCAACAGTCTAATTTTTAGTGATGGTTATTTTGGATATCGTGCGCAGTATCTATCTGTTGGACTTTGTCATAGACATCAACAGCTTATTTTACTCTGAACAGTTAAATTTAAAAGAACATGGTCATTCTTTTGAGATTTACGTAGTGTAACATTTTTTAGGGACTTAACTCTTTTGGTGGGTAACTCGAATTCTTTGTCCCTGGGTGATGGTGCAGAAAGCTACCCACAATATTAGTTAGTCCCTATGTCATCCTACCGAAATAAATGAAGAGAAAAAACATTAGATGAGAAGGAAGGATAGAAGGTGAGAAGTTGGCATACTTTTCTTTGTTTAGCATTGTGCATCGTTTAGGACTTTATAATAAAGGAGCTATGAGAAAATAACTTCAAGAAATGTGTTTTATCTGTGTTCAGTATTCCCCAAATAATATTTTTCTGTTAATTTCCAGCTGGTTGTAGCAGGGGTAAGAGAGATAACAGACGACAGCTTTGAGGTTAGGAAAGTAGCAGGCTAGTTGATGAGGTCTGAGATAACAAATCGCAGGTGGGTTTAGGGTAATTCAGCTAAGAAAACTTTTACAACTGTTTAGTTTATAACTTTGTTACAGGTAAGGCATAAACTCATACAATCTACTTGAGTGCAAAACCAAATATACTACCACGGATTTCTTTTTGTTTGTCCTCCCCATTATCTCAGCAAGTAATAATTTGTTTCCTGGGTTTTTATTAATAAAAAATTTTGTTAGTACCAATTGGAGCTGTGCAGCATGATAGCTATGTAGGTGCTTAGCAATTAAGCCACAAAGTACTGTAAACCATTTATGTTCTTTTGTTGGCTTTTTAGAATAGAATGAAGAGAGGAGAGAAATACTTAGGAATTTATAACTTAAAGCAAAAAACCTTAGATAATCTTCTACCTCCAGAGTCCTGTTCTGTGAATGTTCTGCTAAAGTGAACTATTTATGTTTGTATTTACTTAAGCCTGAAGATGCATGTTACTTGTCAGTCTGATGAAGAGTAAGGTTTTGTTATTTGGTCTCTTTATGTGAGAATACTGGTGATTCTGATCAATCTTATAAGCAAAAATAAATGAGATGCTCAGTATTTTGACGTTACTTAGTTTTAACCTTACCTTTTGTCTGTCTGTCTGTCTGTCTATTTATTTAGTAAGTTAATAAAAATTTAAGGTAGGAAAAATCAATGTAAATGTAAAGGTTGAATTTCATCCTCAGTGAGGAATATAATTTATTATAGTCTAAGTGATGCTTTAGGAGTTATGTAGAGTTAATTGGGGTTTGTTGAGGGAAAGGAGGCATATCTTTTAATAATATTCACATTAAAAACATATGTCATGTTGATATTTATAACATTTTTAATTCCAAAATATATGTAAGTACTAAAGTGACTTATTTCAGTGACTCAATTTCTAATCATCTGATTTTATTCCAAATAGTCCTGAACCAGCTGCCTCTTCCATCCCCTTTACCTGCTACAACTACAAAGAGCCTTCTTTTTAACGCACGAATAGCGGAAGAGGTGAATTGCCTTTTGGCCTGCAGGGATGATAATTTGGTTTCACAGCTTGTCCATACCCTCAACCAGGTATCAACAGATCACATGTAAGTACAATCTAAAATAAAGTGGAAAGTTTTGTTCTGAATAAGAGAATCAGTAATCCTGGTTTTGCTTTTTATTTCAAAAAATTAGATACATAGTTTATTGTTAAAATATACACTATCCAAATGAGAATATAGCCTCTGCGATGAGATATTAATGAGATTTAAGTAGGCCATGGTTACTTTGAGACAGTAGTTCTGACTCATTTAATTCTATAAAGATCTTTTCAATACTTTGTAATAATCTTGAGATACTAATCGAGATGGATTTGTGCAGAGGTCTGAAGTTGCTCTTGAACGTGTCTCCCTTTTTCTGGTTTTTACTGGAGTGGCTAGCATTCCCACTTACTAGGGACATACTGCTGGCTTCATTTGGAGCAGGCTTACTCGTTTTCGTGGGAAGTATAAGAAGAACTCGACTAACTCCATGGAAGGCGACTGCAGAATTAGGGACTAGTTTTCCCAAGGATTTATTGTACAATCTGAACAAAGGTGTGTGTTTCCACACAATAGACTATTACAAATGATACAAACTAAAATCATATACACTTATATGTAAAATTTTGCACATAAGTATACTTGTTTTCCTTTTAATTGCAAAGGCAGTACATAAATATATCTTAACAATGCAAAAATGTATAAAAAGTTAAATCTCATCCTTATCTCACTACAAGTGATATTCATGTATCTTTCCATCCTTTAAATTTTTTTATTTTTATTTTTAGATAAAGATTCATTATTTAGAGAAATGAGGATAAAGCACATGATAGTGGAAAGGTCTCTGCCATTAGATACAATACATACTTTAGGGCCAGTTTAAAACTGATAGCTCTGACGTGAAATACTAAATGTGAATTTTCTGCTGGAAAAACTGAGAAATGATTGATAAAAATCAGAAAAAAGAATAATACCAATATTTTGGCACTCAATAAATTTAGCAATGTCTAAATACTACATCATTTGTTATATCTGTACATACTTAATATTTTTCACCAAATATTTTAAGAGATAAAGGGAAACAGTACAAATATAGTTATAATTTATTTTATGAAAAGCTACTTTAAGATTGCCCTTAGAAATTTATTGAATCTCACCATTGGGCACCATCTTTATAAATCATTTTTGTTAGATTTAATGAGTGGAACAGTGGCTTGGAGAATGTAAAATTTAAAATACTGAGTATATTTATCTTACATAGTTATGAATTTAATTTGCTACTCACTTTCAGGTTTATTGAAAATTGTGAATATGCTTAATCACTGCTTTGGTTTGTTTTTGTTTTTTTTCTTCATGACTTTGGAAAAATTACATAATCTCTGGGTCTTGTCTTAAGGTGGCAATAAGTATTTCATTCAGAAGACATTCTCAAAATGACTGACTCCTATTTAGATGTAAAGGAGAAAATCTATTCAACCCCAAATGCCAACTTCTGTACATAATTGTCACTTCTATGCCTTATTATTATTTTTGAATAGTTTATTTACTTAACTTATTTGATGTTTTCATTGATATCTTAGAAAGAGAGGAAGGAAGGGAAGGGAGAAACACCAATCGATTGCTTCCCTCCCCACCCCCCACGTACCCTAACTAGGGACCGAACATGCAACCTGGGCATGTGCCCTGACTGGGAATCAAACCAGCAACCTTTTGGTGCAAGGGATGATGCTTAACCAACAGCCACATCGGCCAGGGCTATTTTGAATAGTTTAGGATAGACTATTTTCTGCTTTGAAAGTGATGTGAACGTCTTTTCATAAAGTATGTTTTGGGCTTTTTTTTCCTGTTTAAAATGGAAGGGAAAAAAGGTTGTCCTGGAAGAACCCTCCTTTGTCACTTCTTATCATTCTGTTTCTCCCAGGAACAGCATCTGCAAAAATCCATCAAATTGTTAGACATACTTGTGTGATTTGTTTTTGTACCATAACTCTTCTTCTTGATTTTTGCCTTCTGAATTTCATTTGTGAATTGCTGTCTAACTAATGTAGAATAGGAAATTCTTAACCCCTCAGTCACTGTTTTAATTTTTGGTATTTATTTTTTCAATGCCAGAGAGTTGAAAGATAATCTTGGCAGTGATGATCCAGAAGGCGACATCCCAGTCTTGTTGCAGGCCGTCCTGGCAAGGAGTCCTAATGTTTTCAGGGAGAAAAGTATGCAGAACAAATATGTACAAAGTGGTGAGGTTCATAATAATTGAATTTTGGAGTATATATTTTTATAGATCCATACCAGAACTTGTTTAACATGTAATACTTAAACTGAAGTGTCTCCTTTAACAAGCTAGCCTGTTACCTATGAATGCTGCACTTATATCTTGAGTCCAGCCAAGAAACTAAATGGATGTTAATATTCTTGCAGTTTAATATGCAACTAAATTTCTTGAAAATTAGACCAAGCTTAAAGTGTATTTTGATAGATAATTTCAGAATGTATTAGTTTACTCAATTTTTAGAAACTTGTATAATTGGTATGAAAGAAGTCTTTTCATTAATCAAACAATAAAAATATTTGCAGAGCTTTCAACATGCAGTCTATGTATAAATAATTATACCAAGTATTAGTTTCATTGTTGGTGGTGATTACATTGATGGCTATGTAGTATTTGGTTTTATACTTCTGTTTCTTAGCAATGAAAAAATGGGTTTATAAGTTATTATTAAGGAAAAACCTATTTATAATAAATATTATAAAAGTCATAGAAATATGATGTCCAACAGGGGTACAATTTTTATGTAGTCCAGGTGCACTTTGAGTTAGGAGCATTGTTCCAGTCTGAAGCTTACTGAATTTGTCAAGCCCAAATACTTGCATGTCTCTTGAGACTAAAGTAGTCAGAAGGCAATAGTTTAGACAACTTAAGAAGATTTAATTTATTTAATTGATTAATCATACTCAAGAATATTGCCAGATTTATTGGAAGCACCTCTATGAAGTTCCCCATTCCATCTTCTAGTTTTATTTTGTTTTAATAGTAATTACTTTGTTGATTTTGTGTATTTGTGGGTGAACTGTGTTTTTAAAACAATCTCATAGTTAACTATCCATTCCCCAAAGAGAATTGCCTCTGTTTAACTCACCGTGTAGCAAATCAAAGGCAGGTAAGGAGGACAAGACTGTATCTTCACTGGAACTAATAAGCTGGATTGCAGTAGTAGGAGACAGATCTGAATTGTGAAAGGGAAATTAGAATTATATTTGCTCTGGAAAAATGTTGGAATGAAAGATAATATGGAGAGGTCGTTGATTGGAAGAAAGACTAATAGGATAGGAACATTTAGTACAATATAATGTAAATATGTGATTGGTTAAAGGAAGTCTTCCAAGGCTATCTATACTACTTTTTGGTAACTTATACTCTTAAACATTTAATTTGGATAGTAAATCACTAAGGAAAACTCTTTTAGGAGAGGACTTACCTTTCAGTCACATTTTGTGTTTTATATTAACGTATACTTATTTTTTAGTACAGAATGTTAGAATTCTCCATATCCTACTTTGTAAAAACATAAACTAACATTTAAATATTAATTGTAGTTATTTTTTCTAAGCATTTTTAAATTGATAGTTGGCTTTAAAATATTAAAAGGCGATGCTTGCTAGGTGTAAATAAGTCCCACATGGAGAAAATTTAATAATATGCAAATATTCTATTAATACTTTTGGGAAACTTTGAGATAATCAGAAAGAACTATGAGAATTTCATTTGTCCTCTTTTTTAATAAAACAATTGATTTCAAGCTAGTTCCGGCTTGTCTCAGTGATGGCTGTTAATTCAGGTGTTGTTTTTCTAATTTCCATCTTATGGAATATTGCCCTCCCTGTTTAAAAAAAAAAAAATCTAGCAACAATAATTAAGGTAATTAAATTATTAAGCTATACAATATGTGATTTAGTATTGAATTTGAATTAGAAGAGAAAGCTCAAAAGTTGGAATTTAGCCTATATACAAAGGAAAACACTTTAGTATTATTCTGGTAGACTTTGAGGTGATTTTGAGCCCTCATTTCATTCAATCACTGTCTTAGGCTAGAATCCCTCTGCGGTATTCCTGGAAAACGAACACATGGCTTCTGTTTCAGAGTTTCTGGTGAAAGACACTTTTCACATCAATAACAGGAAGTGAAATTTGGGAATATAATATGATGTGTGAAGCTCCAAAAAGATTGGCTATGCATATCATAAGAAAGTTCAGGGTTAATGAGAGGTTTAATCTTTGATTTTCAAATGTCTACATAATTGAGTTTTTCTTATCTCCTGTATAACAAAGTGACATTTGTATAACAATTGAAGGAACAGTGTCCAGCTTGAAAAGAAATTTGAGAATCTGAAAGCTACCCCTGCATTTTCTCTCATTAATCAAATATTTATTAATCCTTAATATGTGGCAAAGAACTGTTGTAGAAGAAAGAATAGGATCATTCGGTCTGCATCAAAAGATTTTCAGATGGATTGCAGCAGCTAATTGGGCCCCTAAATAAAATAATTTTAAAAACCTAGGTCTGTAATAAAAAACGAATAATTTAAAAATTTTTAGAAAACCTATATCTGAATCATAATGAAACATACAGTGTTATGAAATTAAGCTCCTAAGAATGGGAGATGTAGATAATAAAGTAATATATTTAATAGAAAACCACCCAAAGACCTATTGCAGAAGGAAGTGTGTAATATTTGATCAAGGGTTAGAGTGAGTTTTTTTTTTTTTAATTTTATATCAGTAGTTTTTTTGTTTTTGTTTTTTATTGATTTTAGAGGAAGGGAGAGGGGGAGAGAAACATCAGTGATGAGAGAGAATCATTGATTGGCTGCCTCGTGCACACCCCACATTGAGCATCGACCCACAACCCAAGTATGTGCCCTTGGCCGAATTTGAACCTGGGACCCCTCAGTCTGCAAGCCAACACTCTATCCACTGAGCCAAACCGTCTAGGGCTAGAGTGACTTCTAAAAGTTCTTTTCAAATTCTAATGCTAAATGATGGGAGTTTAAGCAAGTAACAATTTAAAAAATTTTTTTTAAATTTTAAATGTAATCTGTTCTTAGATTAATTGTATAGGAAAAGGATATTTATGTTTTTGAAAGAACAACTTATTTAAATCATTTAAAGGCTACTTGTAGAAGAAAATAATATGTTTACCATCATTGTGTGTGTTGTTTAGGAATGATGATGTCTCAATATAAACGTTCTCAGAATTCCATGCACAGTAGTCCTGCATCTTCCAATTATCAACAAACCACTATCTCACATAGCCCCTCCAGGTAATTTATATAATGTCTTCTATGTTGAATATGCTCGTGAATATACAGTATATACATACATTTAGGTGATGGTGAATTGTATGTAATTAAGAAATTAAAATGCTTAGTCTTAAATATAAACCCATGTGAACATTTGCCTTATAATGTTATATGTGGAAATGCTGTAATATACTGATTGAAGTAGCTATCATTTTAGTAACTTGATTTCATTCAGACAAAATGTGTTAAAATAACCAATGTGTTTTAGATTAATAAGAAAATTTTTGGCATTGAACTTGGGCAGCATGGCTTTATATACCTTAAACAGGTGGATATTTTTATGCAAGTAAAATAAATGAATTATCTCAATTTTTTCAAATTATTTATTGTAACTCTAAGATTATGATTTGGTATATCTGACTATTTTTGAAATTTTTTCTGTTTGCATAGGTTATGTTTTAGACAAATTTGAGTTTGGAAAATTGTATGACAGTGACATTTCAAGGAATAGCATGTTTATTTTATTTCCTTAAATTGTTTATTTGGATTTTGGGTTTTAGCCGGTTTGTGCCACCACAGACAAGCTCTGGGAACAGATTTATGCCACAACAAAATAGCCCAGTGCCTAGTCCATATGCCCCACAAAGTCCTGCAGGATACATGCCATATTCCCATCCTTCAAGTTACACCACACATCCGCAGATGCAGCAAGGTAAGAGAGTCAGTCCTTTATTTAAAGGACATACCTGTTATTTCAAGCATATCATTTCTTTCTTTTATAATTTTTAAAACACAGACTAAACTATACTGTATACTTACTTATCAGTAAACATTTTTCTTAAGATGGCTTACATTATTTTTTAAAACTGTGTTACATTTATCATTTGGAAATTCATTTAAAAGATAAAAGGATCAGTGTCATTTTGACTCTATGGGTTAGGTTTTAAATACAACTGAGTATATCTAGTTATGAAATTAGGAACTGCTTTATTAATTGGCCTTTTAATATGGCACTAAACCAAAGAAAATTACATTTTAATTGATAAAGTATGTAGTGGGAAAATTTTACTATAAAGTAAATAGAGTACAAGAAGAGGAAAATTAATAATCTTAGGTGCAAAAACTTCTGGGCTTAGATTACTAGTTCTCTGTCAAAGACAAATGTTGATAACATGATGTCTTTTTATAAGGTTATATTGCATTAGTAAGTATGAAAAGGCTACTAAGTAATTTCTAATTAGTATCCTTGTTTGTACTTTTTTGGAGAAATTTTTTGAAGTGCAAAGATAAAATAGAGATACATGATTTCGTCCCCCATAATTAGCAAATTTTTAACATCTGCAGTCATTAGTTCCTATGTATAACCTTATTTTTTATTATACATGAGGTCAAAACTTTATTAACTATAAGCTTTAAACTTAGTCATCTATCAAAATAGCCAACTTCTAATTTTCCAAAGTCATGTAATCAAATACTAGGTTGAAACTATTTTATACATTAACTGAAGGAAAAATTAGTAGGCAAATCAAACACCTGGAATAGATACCTTCAAATTTACAGAATTAGTGTGAGTACTGAACATAAGCATGTATGTAGGCTCTTAATAATTGTGAAGTAGTATACTCTGGCACATGTAGGTATGAGGAACATTAAGTGTCATTAGTAGGACACATTTGTTGCCCATGGAAATGTCCACATATACGTAAGTATGTGTAGGAAGGAACATTGTTTTTTTACTCGCAATTCTGTTTTTGTTGGATGTTTTTTAGCAAGATAAAACCAGCTTTTATAGAAAAATAAGTTCAAATCACAAAATTCAAAGAATAATATAGTTTAAGGGCCTATTCAGTAATGTATTGTTTCTTGGAAGTTCTCAGACACTTGAGTAAATAAAAATGGAACTCTGAGATTAGACCCACTCGGATATTAAAGTTATTATAGACTAGAGGCCTGATACACAAAATTTGTGCCAGGGGCTTGGCACTCGCAGCGGCTGCCTCAGCCCTCGCAGCCCTGGTGGTGTCCAGTCTAATTAGAATATTATGCTTTTATTATTACAGATAAGAAAATTTATTGTGGTAAGTTAACAGATAGATAGATAAATGGAATAGGAAAGAATCCAAAATGAAGCAAATATGTAAGGGAATTTAGGGCATGTGCAAGGTAACATTTAAAACACTTTTTAAATTTTATATTATAAAAAATTTATCCCTGCAGAAAATTTGAAAGATAGCCACAATAAACCCCCTTAGCAAAAGGTATTATAAATTTTTGCCTTTAAATACATCTGCTAAAAAGATGGAAATTCTCCTATATAAACACCAACTGTAATGATTTACCCTAAAATTATTAAGAACAGTTCTATTGTATCATCTAGTCTTCATTCGATTTTCATTTCTACATGATAATTTTCTTGTCATTCATAACCCTTCCTTTTTCCCCCCTAAATCACCTAAGGATATTTTTATTGAATTTTATTTCTATTTTTATTTTTTTAAGAGAGAGGAGAAGGGAGGGAGAGAAAGAGAAGTATTGATATGAAAGAGAAACATTGATCAATTACCTCCTGTATGCTCCCCAACCAGGGATGGAAAATCTAAGGAAGTAAAGAGTTATGCCATCTTCCTGGATGGAAGAACTCAATATGGTAAAGATTGGAATTTTTTTTTCAAATCTATAAATTTAATGCCATACTAATAAAAATCCCGAGTAAGGTTTTTATGTAATTTAAGCTGCCTCTAAAAATGTATTTGAAAGAATAAAAATTCAAGAATAGGTAAGATATTTTTTGTAATAGAACGAGATGTAGCTTGATCTGTTAGAAATCAAGATTTATTGTAATATTGGTCAAGGCATGGAAGAGCAGAACATTTCGAAGTGGAATTTGATAAAGAGCTTAGGAACATACTTATGAACAAATGAAATTTAAGAATGGTATTTTACTAACTGATACTTAGGCGCAGTTATCCATATGGAAAAAGTAAAATTGGGGTTCCTGTCTCACACCACACATGAAACTAAATTCTATATGAATTAAAGACCTAAGTGTGAAAAATCAAAACTGCATAACTTTAAAAATAAAACATAGGAAACTATATTTTTAAGATGTTGCATTAAGGAGGGATTCTGAATGGCTAAAGCCTATGAAAAAGATGCTTCAGGCATTCCCGATCCACAGATTGACAGAAATTGTTGACAAGGATACAGAGCAGTAGAAACTGTTACACACCACCAGTGAACTACAAATGGACATAAGTAATTCAGAAAGCTATTGGTTAATATTTAATAGGATTTAAAAATGGACATATCCAATCAGTTGATTGAGCATCATCCCATGCATCTAATGGTTGCAGGTTCCATTTCCTGTTCAGAACACATGCCCAGGTTGCAGGTTTCATCTCTGCTCAGGGTGTGTACAGAAGGCAACCAGTTGATGGTTCTCTCACATCAATGTTTCTCTCTCCCGTTCTCTCCCTCTCCTCTCTCTCTCTTTGACTTCTTCTCTATCTAAAATCAATAAAAACATTTTTTTAAATGAACATATCCAGCAGTTCCACTTTTTGATACATTTGTAAAAAACCAAAAAATCATATACAAGAATATACATTACAGCATTATGACAACAAAAAGCAGTTTGAACATCTAACATACAAATGGATAAATTGCCTGGCTTGTATGGCTCAGTGGTTGAGTGTCAATCCATGAACCAGGAGGTCATGGTTCAATTCCCCTCCAGGGCAAGTGTCTGGGTTGTGGCTCAATCCCCAATAGGGGTTGTGCAGGGGGCAGCTGATCAAAAATATTCTCTCATCATTGACATTTCTATCCCTCTCTCCCTCTTCCTTCCTCTCTGATATAAAAAATAATGAATGAATAAATTATGTACATTATTCAGAATACCATATTTTCCGGCGTATAAGACGACTGGGCATATAAGATAACCCCCATTTTTTCCAGTTAAAATACAGAATTTGGAATATACCCGCCCTATAAGACAACACCCGGCGTATAAGACGACCCCCAACTTTTGAGAAGATTTTTCTAAGTTAAAAAGTCATCTTATACCCCGGAAAATACATACATATATATATATATTTGAAAATAAATGAACTTAAAACTACATGTATAAAACTGGTTAAGTTTCAAAATAATATTGAATTTAAAAGCAAGTTACAGAAGGATATATACATATACCACTTATGTAAAGTCATAATGTGCAAAGCAGTGTTAGATATTATCTAGGAATATATTCATAGCAAAGATGTAAAGAAATAGGTAGAGTGAACTCTGAAATATGTTAGAGTGGAAGGTGAAGGGAATAGAGAAGAATATGCTGATATATGGAGACCTTTAGCCATATCTGATGTTTTGCTTCTTTTCAAAAATACATTTATGTGCCTCTTCATAGTGGGGATGCTTTATGAGAAATGCACTATTAGGCCATTTCATTATCGAGTGTATTTGCACACACTTAGATTGTGTAGCCTACTATTTACCTAAGCTACGTGGTATAGCCTATTGCTCCTAGAGGTTCAGTGCACAAATTCATTTATGAGTGCGGTCCTGCCGGCCTGCCCAGATGGGGGCTGATGGGAGCCTGGCCAGCAGTGAGGAGGAGATGCGGGAGGTTGGGGGGCTGGTCAGGGGTGGGCCCAGCCAGGGGTGGGGCCATGGGAAGATGGGCGCAATTGGGGCCCCAATCTGGCCATTGGTCACCACAGAGCAGCAGAGGCCTGGTGCACCAATCCGTGCACATTGAAAGGAAGTTAATCAGAAGAAATATTTTGGAGGCCGGAAGGGACTGCAGGAGATTGGCTGGGCGCCGGGGAGGTTCCATGGGATGTTGGCTCCAAGGCATGTCCGGCTCATCTCGCTCAGTCCCGCTCTGCCAGAACCCAGCGGCAAGCTAACCTCCCGGTCAGAGTATCTGCCCCCCGTGGCCAGTGCAACTGGTCAAATGGTCAGACAGTTGGACATTTAGCATATCAGACTTTTAGTATATAAGATAGATAGATGTAAATATGGGTTTGTTTACACCAGCATCATCACAAACATATAAGTCATGCTTTGCACTGCAACATTATGATGGCTACAATGTTACATCACTAGGTGATAGGAATTTTTCAGCTCTGTTATATAATCTTATGGAACCATTATCATATATGCAGTCCTTCGTTGATTGAAAAATGTCTTATGAGGTGCATGTCTGTAGATCTGAATAATATATAACAGTGTTAAGATTTGATCAGGCTCTGTAGAGTTAGTACATGAGTGCTCGTTATATTATTCTTTGTAATTTATGTATGTTTAAAATTTCTAAGAATTTTAACAGTTTATAAAGCTTTTTTTTATTCTTATTAATTTCAGCATCCGTATCAAGTCCCATTGTTGCAGGTGGTTTGAGAAACATACATGATAATAAAGTTTCTGGTCCATTGTCTGGCAGTTCAGCTAATCATCATGGTGATAATCCTAGACATGGCTCAAGTGATGACTACCTACACATGGTGCACAGGCTAAGTAGTGACGTATGTAATATATTAGTTGTAATTAGGTAATAAAGTAGTTCTAATGTTTGTTTCATAACCTAATACTTTAATTCCGTAATTTTAAGGGTAGCTACTGTGTATCAAGGATTATGCTAGGTCTGCGAATCTGGCTATGAACAGTATGGTTTCAGTACACAACCACAAAGCTTAGTCTAGAGCTGGGTTGTTAAACTGGCCAGTAGTCTGACTCACAAACTAAAAATGGTTTTTACATTTTCAAAAAGTTTAAAAACAACAATAACAAAAAACATTATGTAACAGAAACTATATGTGGCCTAAAAACCTAAAGTATTTATTAATCTGTTTCTTTACAGAAAACATTTGCCAACTCCTAGTCTAGAGGTTTAGGTTCTTTATGGAGAAGTATAATTTTATTTTTAAATATATGCTTACACAAAAATGTTCTCTTAAATAAAGAACCTTACTTATTATTACTTAGGTCTTTTTCCCTCTAAGACCTTTATAAAACTTTTTCCTTGGAATTTAATGTTTGATGATATTAAAATATTCCACATTATGGAAATGTGTCTTGTTGTTTTGGTGGCATTATCGCCAGAGTTCCATGTGTCTAAGGTAATACCAGAGGTGACAGTGGATGCTGCTCTCGGCAATTGACAGCCTGATAGGGTGTTCCCAGCTCCTTTTGTAGAAACAGCCACCGGAAGTGGAGTGTACTAGTAATACCGTTTTCTTATTCATTGCCATGCGTAGGCTGTTGATTCTTTTGGATACACTTTCAATTCTTCTAAGATATACCACGAAGAAAACAGGAAAGTGCAGAAGAATTATGCTTTTGAGTTGGTACCAACACTTTACCTGTCAGTAATTTATGTCTGTTATCGGTTCTCTTTAAGATTTCTATAAAGCTTCTATCATTCAAGAGACAAATTTTATACTCTCTCCTTAGGATGGAGATGCTTCCACACTGAGGAATGCTGCATCTTTTCCATTGAGGTCCCCGCAGTCAGTATGCTCCCCTGCTGGCAGTGACGGAACTCCTAAAGGTATGATTGTAACTAAAATTTGTCAGCGTTTCATACTTCAAGTCAATTATAACAACTCAAACGTAACTCACAGTACCAAAAACTATTTTCTTATTTTTCACTTATTGGAGGAAAAACATAAATCTGTTCTTATCCTTTATAAACTATTGGTAGTGTTTTTAGATATCTACAATATCATTCCACTGGATTTTTGAAAGAGTTAACTGGAGAACAAGATTTATATCCAGTGATCTTTACCAATCACAAACTTCTTACCTCACTTAAACATTTGAAATTATCCATAAGCCTTTTCTATCCTCCCCACTCCAGCCACATACCCCCCAAAACAACCCTTATTTCCCATTGAATCTACCGTTTTTCTCTTACTTCTTTCATGGATTTTTTTTCTTAAATAGCTCCCCTTCTGCTCTCTCAATTCTCAAGATTTCCATTATTAAATTTAATCTTTCACTGTACTTTTTTTCTTAACTATCTTACTCAATTTTGGTAACAGTGTTGATTACTTTCCCTAACAGGATTCCCAAATCAGATTTATGAAACCACTTCAATATTTATCTACTTAAACAGTAAAATCTTAATTTAAGACAAGTCTAGGTTTCAGTTATTTTTATAAAACACTTGCATCTTAACCAATGTTTATAATTTCCTATAGATTTTAAAACTTGTAATAAATATTCTAATGGCAAGAAATATATTGTGTACATTGTTCAGATATAATTGTGCTTTCATTTCTGAAATATAACGATGCTATTTTCCCGCATCAGTTAGTTAACTAAAAGTTTTGCATTTGATTTAGCATTTTAAAACCTCTTAGACAGTATTTGTTAACTTAATAGTATCTGGACTGAAGATATTTTTATTGAGCCTTGCTTTAAATTTGCTAAATTTGCATAGTTTTCTAATAAGAAGCTAAAAGAGAATGATGTTAAGTGGAGAGACAGAGAAGATCACATAAAAGCATGAATCAATACTTTACCAACAGTTTGTGAAATTAATGAAGACTAATTGTAATTTTTCCCACTTAATTTTCTTACACAGGTAAGTATTCAATTGACTGTAGACAGTAGGATTCATTTTTAATTTGACAGACTTTTACTTCAGATATGTCTGCTTTTCTAGATGATCAGTGCAATAATAAAGGTTATCATACCAGAATATTTGTGTTGTATTATCTTTAGAAACATTGATGAGAGAAACATCGATCAGGTGCCTCCTGCACACCTCCTACTGGAGATGTGCCTGTAACGAAGGTACATGCCCTTGACCGGAATCAAACCTAGGACCCTTGATTCTGCAGGCCAATGCTCTATCCACTGAGCCAAACCAGTTAGGGCTAAGTATTTATATTTTACTGGCACAAAATTAGAAATAATACTGGTGTGGAAAATGATAGCCATATTTCGACTGAAACCTGGATCATCTCCCAGCAAGCTAACAGACCAGAGTGGGATAAGTCTTGACGCTCTCTTTTTGTGTTAAATAATTTCCTAATATTTTTTCCAGCATTACTTATAACTTTAATTTCTATCACAATGTAAGAAAATATCAAATTACATTCATTCCTGCCTGTTGAATTGTTTTCCAGGGTCAAGACCACCATTAATCCTACAATCTCAGCCTCTCCCTTGCTCATCACCTCGAGATGTCCCACCAGATATCTTGCTAGATTCTCCAGAAAGAAAACAGAAGAAGCAAAAGAAAATGAAATTAGGCAAGGATGAAAAAGAGCAGAATGAGAAAGCTGCGATGTATGATATCATTAGTTCTCCATCCAAGGACTCTACTAAACTTACATTAAGACTTTCTCGCGTAAGGTCCTCGGAAATGGATCAGCAAGAGGATATGCTTTCTGGTATGGAAAATAGCAACGTTTCGGAAAACGATATTCCTTTTAATGTGCAGTACCCAGGACAGACTTCAAAAACACCCATTACTCCACAGGACGTAAACTGCCCACTAAACGCTGCTCAGTGTCTGTCGCAGCAAGAACAAACAGCATTCCTTCCAGCAAATCAAGTGCCTGTTTTACAACAGAACACTTCAGTTGCTGCCAAACAACCCCAGACTTCTGTGGTACAGAATCAGCAACAGGTATCACAACAGGGACCTATATATGACGAAGTGGAATTGGATGCATGGGCCGAAATTGAGCGGATAGAGAGAGAATCTGCTATTGAAAGGGAGCGCTTTTCAAAAGAAGTTCAAGATAAAGGTAAACTCATTAACACTTCTTACTCTGGGCAAATATTATACTGTCAAAGCAGTACTTTTAAATTACTCTTATTTTCCTCATTATATTTTATAATCTTTGTGTCTCCTATCATATTTTTATTACTAATGCTCGTACCTCCAATTAGCTTCTTAATTTCATTTTTATCTGCAAAAACTGAGATACGGTAATTCTCTATTACAGATCCATCATCTGTTATGTACCAAATGATTTTATCAGTGCTTGTCTACTAAAGTGAACATTAGCATTTCTATATCACATGCATTTTTCACAAATGAGGTTAATATAGGCTTGTATCATTGCCTTTTTTTATTTGCTTAACCAAGGTTAACTGCTGTAGAATTATTTTGAATCAGTCACTGAAGAAAAGTGTGTATGTATGCTTATTATAAAACCAGAGTCCCGATGCATGCAATTCGTGCAAGGAGCTTGGCCCTCCCAGCCCAGGCTTTGTCCAGAAGGTCATTTCACTGTCCAATCTAATTAGCATATTAACGCTTTTATTTTTATAGATTAGGTGTTTTACTTGGTTTTTACTTCTACCGTCTCTTCATTATGTGACTTTATTCTGATAAAATTATGAAAAGAATTTTAAGTTAATATTAAGTAGCAAACCTTCAGGATCAAAGATCTTTTGTTTGTGATTACAGATAAGTGTTCCCTTTTGTGTGACTAGTTTATTAGGGTGGAGTTTCAAGACACATGTTCTATGAGTTTGTGGACTTTTATTACTGCTTACTAAATATAATAAAATGAAAGCTCCCTATTAAGTTCTTAGTTACTTTAAGAGAGACAAATTAGTAATAAAATTTATGAATTTGCTGTCTTTACAGGTCAGCATATAAATACCTGATTACCTAAACCAAGGCATACTTTATGATTTACTTTTATAGTTAAATATTCTAGATAAATAAGGTTGTGTTTCTCAGTAATTATAAAATAAAACAATGTTGAGAAGAACTAATTTTTAGATATGATTTTGTTCATATGTGACAGGATTATTTCTAGATAATTGTGGTCCTATACTAAGAAACATACTGAAGATTTGTATTATATTTCCTATCATGATGGCTTTTTAAAATATTGCAAAAGTAGACTGTAATAACTGTTGTATTATAATGTTTTCTAAATATAGAAATCACAGCTCAGTGCAAATTAAGAGAATGCTAGAAATTTTCATTTTATTGACTAGGGAACTGGGATGATTTTTTTTTTTAACTAATAAATCATTGATGTTAAGGATGAAATAGTGGGGTGGGGTTCAGGAAATAAATATACTGTAGGGATTCCAAAATATATTTCCTATAGCCTCTTATAAAAAGATCTGCATGTCAAATGAGGAGAGTAGTAGTATTTCGCTTCTCTTGATAATGTTAACAAACTCCAAAGTTCTGAATTCTATGACCAGTTTTGCAGAAAACAGAATTATAATGTCTTGACCAAGAATTATTAGTTCTTGAGGACTGAATTCTTTTGTACAACATTTTATTTAATGGGTACTTTTGGAAAATTGAGTATAATTTTTCAAGTGATTTTTAAAAAATTGTTCGTAGGAACAAAAACAGGAAATGGTGAACTTTTGGTTGTTGTTTTTCACCTTTCCTGAACTTGTATTGTATCCTATTTATTGAAGTCAAAGTTTTTACATATAAAACTTGAATGAAAATAAGGATAATAAGTAGGGCTAATTGACTTTTCGCAAACTTATTTTAGACCATTAACTTACCTTAGGGGGAGAATAACAAAAGCCATAAACAGCATACTATTCATTCAAAAGCTTTTGTAATATGTATTTTACTTTTAATTACCTAATGAACTTACAGAAAATATAATTGAAAAGTTAAAGGGGCCAGAGTTGACTTAGAATTCTGAGCTCTGTTACAGAGGTATCACAGGATTAAAGAAAAAAATGTTTATTAAGAGCTCTCTGGTTTTTAATTTGCTTTGATGAATTTAATAGGTATGTTTTCCCAAATTGGTTATGCTCATTTTGAGTTCCTGACCTCACATTAGTTCCTGACATTTCTAACTTGCTTTCGGAAAGCATGTTCCATTATTTCCTGGCTTTATTTGAAAACTTCTGAAATTTCGGTACCACCTAGCCCCTTTGATTGGAACCATGTCATTTTGTGTTCAGTTTCTGTGTTGTATGATGGGATAGGGTTCTCTATATAAGTAAGTTATCTTGAGATTTTGGAAAGGTTAAATGTTTGTTATGTTCCACAGTTGCAGGTGAGATCATAAATAAAAGCAAAATTTTCTTAAGTGGTTAGTTTGAATCAGTCCTTGAGAGATTAAATAACTTCTTCAAATGAATTTATCACTAGGAACTACTACATTTTAGGACTAAATTATAAAATTGGTATTTACTATACTCTAAAGTTGGACATTGAGAACTTTTTTATAACGATTATATTGGTGGTGATAAGGAGCAAAAAAAAAAAATGCTTTGGTCTACTAAGAGCTCTACTTTAGGTTCTGAACTTGTTTCTATTAAATTCATTTCAGTAGACCAGAAATATAAAAATCTGTATCCTGTAATATTAAAAATATGATTTGATAATTGTGAAATTTGTTAAGAGGAATAAATACTCACCTAGTATGTGGTAAAACCTAATGTACCACACATGTCTTCTGTCCCACTCACAGGATATACTTTTCTGGCTGCTGGATATTTCTTTCCTTTGTCCTGTTCTCTCTTATATGGATAGTCTTATATATACAGATAGGTTAACTCTCTGTAACTTAAAATTTTATAGTATTCTTAAAGGACCCTTTTCTCAGTCTTTTACTCATATATTAACATCTGTAACTACATAAATTAAATTTTAAAGACTGTTCATCTTTGCTTCTGGAATAACCTACCATAGACATTAATATCTCCTTCGTGTGCGGAAAATTCCTGCTTTCTTTTGTCAAAGAGGGATTTCTTTGTTTATCTTTGTCTAATTTCATCTTTTCCCAAGGTCCACTTTCCATGTTAGCAAGTATAAGGAATGGCCTAGCTATACTAATTTTTTTGTCATATTACAATATTCTTGCACTGTGACCCTCGTAAGAAGTAAATTACTACCTACTGTCATTTGAAATAAGAGACTAGGATTTTTAATATGAATAGGGCAGTTAACTACTGTTAATTGCACTGTGGTTTAAGGGGTGCATGTTTTCATTTTTCATAACGGGCTACTATGTATATAATTGTTGTGATTCCTAATTTAAGTGCTTTTAGTTATGTGCAGTAGATTTAAGCAAGTGTTACACTTTTTCTTATAAGCATAATAATATGGATCTTATTTTCAGAATATTAGCATCTAGATGACAAGTGGTGTTGGTTAAGCATTTTCTTCAGTATTACATGTATTCTGATAGTTAATCTTATGGTTCCCAATGCTAAACAGGGCTTAATGATAATCAGTGTCCCAAATAGTAAAATTATTCTTCATAGAGATGGTTTTCCATCGCTAGATGAAGGTTATGATGTAATGAAGAGTGATAATAAAAGTGAATAGACAAAAGTGACCTATGCAGATTCAGAATCACTTTACAGGAATAAGTTCACGTTGGGACTGAATTAGATCAATTGAATCAGAACCTGCATGTTCTTAACGTGTCCAAGAGTCCTTGCAGCAATAATGGAATTTTTCACAGTTTTACAAAAGAGGTAACATACTGTTCAATAGTTGAAAAATTAAAACTTTCTATTTGGCAAAGTTGATGCATAGTGCAGCAAATTATCAGATCTTTCCCAATCTTAATATATAACTCCAATGCAAATGCTTTCATGAGTTTTTATTATAATTACAACATCTATAGTTTAAGATAACTAGATCAAACATGGTAACTTCTTTGAAATTAAGCTATTTGCTAACTAGGTTAATGGTCTATAAATGCTTAAGTATTTTGTAATTCTTTAAAATTTAGCCTTCAAGATATTTTAATGTTTTCCTGAAAGACAGGTTGCTCATATTAATAAAAGCATGAGCCATAGATTTCTTAAGAGAAATCTTCAGATGCCTGAGATCTATGTCATAGTTTTAAGAACTTTCACAAAGCACATTTTTTGAAAAATAAAAAAATTTAAAGTATACTAGATTTAAATGTAAATTTCTAGATTCCTATTATAAACATTTAAGATTAAGTAGAATATGATAAAGCAACCTATTTATGAGGTAATAATTATCTCTTGTGCCCTATGGCAAAATATAAAGATTATTTTGTGGCAGAACATTTAAAAATAAAATTTTGTAAATATAAATTAATTATTCTGAGTATTGTTTTAGTTATTGATGCAAAAAGCTTCATATAAGTTTTACCAGATTAACTAGGGAAAACAGTCTAATCATAATAACTTATTATCATTATTATCATTATATGTAGTTTTGCAAATGAAATATATGTGATGGTAGATTTGACTTCTGGGTAACTGAAAAAGCAGAATGACTTTGTTCTACAAAATTATTAATGAATATCTGAAGTAAATTTTACTGGTATTTGATAAGATTTAAACTGGATGAATTTCTTTTAACTTTGAAAACAAAATGATGAACTTTGGTGTATAAAAGCAGTATTGCCATTAAAAATTTTTTCAGAACTTAATTCCCTAACAATAAGGGGCTGTTTTTAGTATCCAGCTTGACTTTATCCTTGTCATACTGATTTGCTTAAATGATATTAAATCACATTAATGAGTATATAAGACAATCTAGAAGTTCTCCTGCAAAAGTGACTTAAAATATAGCCAGGCAATTCAGCAAGTAAATAGTATAGCGGGAAAACCTCAAGGTGCTATAATATAACTTTTCCCAAGAACTAATAAAGAGATTTAATTTACAGAAAATGACCTAGCCTCTTACGGTTTAAATCATGCACAGAAATACAAAGTTGTTAAAATTTCTTGGACATTTTACAGAGGTAGGAGATTTGTGTTTGTTTGTATGTTTGTCTTTACATTTCAGAGTACTGTAGATAATTTCTTCCTAAGGCCAAGCTATAAACCCCTAGACATCTCCGTTGAAGAACCCAGCCATTTTTTCTCAGTGGAAGTTGCTTATGACAGGATTTAACTAAAAAGCCCATGTATGCTTTCTTTTTTATACTTACAATGCTACCTTATTTTAAACACACTTCTGTGTATTAGCTTCTAAATTCCATTTGTGCTGTTGACACCTTGAAGAACGTGAATCCTGGATCAAAGGTTAATGAACTATTAGATTTTTTTCTTTCTCTCCTCATCTGTCTTTTACAGAGGCACAGAGGCATGGTTTCTGTTTTATTTTGGGCTTTATTCTTTTCCATACTTTCCTACATATTGTAAAGTTTACATTTTCTTTGTAACATGTTGGCAGATTTACATCTCTATAGTTTTGGGTTAATGGTTAAAATGATAATAAATGAGAATACATGATTTATAACTGGTTGCCATATTTGATATATAAAGAATGTGGTTTATTTTTAACATATACAAACAAAAATATATGTTTGTAACTAATGTACTTTAAGTTCCATTTATTTTATATTCTCAGGCTTACTCATATACTCAACAAGTATGCTATTACTTTTTTTTTTACTTTTTTTTGGCTATAGTCACTAACATTTACTGAGGTATAGCAAGCATGAATATTTCCTCAGAGCTTGGTTTAAAAATGTGTCATTCATGCCTACTATTTTATATATGCATATTGATATTTGCATTCATCACATTTTTTAAAAACATTGACTTTAAAAAATAGTCAAAGTCCATATGGTTTTTTACTAAGAATATGTGTCTATTACTGATACTGAATATTTATCTTTAAATTTCAGATAAGCCTTTGAAAAAAAGAAAACAAGATTCTTACCCACAGGAGGCTGGGGGTGCTACAGGAGGTAATAGACCAGCTTCTCAGGAGACGGGTTCTACGGGAAATGGGTCAAGGCCAGCATTAATGGTTAGCATTGATCTTCATCAGGCAGGAAGAGTGGACTCTCAGGCCTCTGTAACTCAGGATTCAGACTCCCTAAAAAAGCCTGACGAAACCAGCCAGTGTCACGACGCACCTGTCTCTGTTCTTCAGGAAGATGTTGGAAATCTTAAATCTGTGCCGGAAAACCACCCCGAGACTCCCAAAAAAAAGCCTGAGCCCGAGCTTTCCAAGAGCGAAGTAAAACAGAACGAGAGCAGACCGGCCGACTCCAAACCCAATGAAGACAGATCGGGGGAGGCAAAGCCCGGTGAAAGCAAGTCAGGCGTGAAAAATGAGGCCCCGACTGAAGAGCCCGGAAAGACCGAGAGCGGAACGGCGGAACCCAAGCAGAGCGAGAGCGCCGCGGCCGAGCCCCAACAGAGCGAGAACAGACTCGCCGACCCCAAACCAAATGACAGCAAGCAGAACAGCGGCAGGTCGGAGCCCACCAAGTCAAGGCCTGAAACCCCAAAGCAAAAGGGTGAGAACCGGCCCGAAACTCCCAAACAGAGGAGCGATGGGCGCCCCGAAACCCCCAAGCAGAAGGGCGACGGGCGGCCTGAGACTCCAAAGCAGAAAAGCGAAGGGCGGCCCGAGACCCCGAAGCACAGGCACGAGAACAGGAGGGACCCGGGGAAGCCGGCGGCCGAGAGGAAGCCCGAGGCGGCCAGGCATAAGCTGGACGCCAAGTCGGACTCGCCGCGGTTAAAGTCCGAGCGCACCGAAGCCTTAAAGCAGAGACCCGACGGGCGATCCGTCTCCGAGTCACTGAGACGTGACCATGACAGTAAGCAGAAAGCGGATGACAGGAGCGAATCGGACCGGCATCGGGGCGATCAGTCTAGGGTTCGAAGGCCGGAAACCTTGAGGTCCTCCAGTAGAAATGAACATGGCATTAAATCGGACGGTTCCAAACCTGATAAACTAGAACGAAAAAACAGACACGAGTCGGGGGACTCGAGGGAAAGACCGTCTTCTGGGGAGCAGAGATCGAGGCCTGACAGTCCTCGCGTCAAACAGGGGGATTCTAATAAATCGCGACCCGATAAGCCTGGTTTCAAGTCACCAAATAGCAAAGACGACAGAAGGACAGAGGGCAACAAGAGTAAAGTGGACAGCAATAAAGCACACACGGACAACAAGGCAGAATTCCCCAGTTACTTGTTGGGGGGCAGGTCTGGTGCGTTGAAGAATTTTGTCATTCCAAAAATCAAGCGGGATAAAGATGGCAACATTACTCAGGAGACAAAGAAA
Organism: Lasiurus borealis; assembly: GCA_004026805.1. Lineage (NCBI taxonomy): Eukaryota > Metazoa > Chordata > Mammalia > Chiroptera > Vespertilionidae > Lasiurus > Lasiurus borealis. The sequence goes on along the minus strand of PVJN01001353.1, from coordinate 100,266 downwards.
ACGGAGCTGAAAGGAGAGCAGAAAGACAAAGTAGAGAAGATGGGATTGGTGGAAGACCTAAATAAAGGAGCCAAGCCCGTGGTTGTCCTGCAAAAACTGTCTCTGGACGACGTTCAGAAACTCATTAAAGACAGAGAGGACAAATCCCGAAGTTCCCTTAAGCCTATCAGGAATAAACCATCCAAGTCAAATAAAGGTAAGGATAATTATACTGATACCATTTGTTCTAATCAGTCTTCCTTTACATACTAGGGTTAACTAAAGATAAAACAAATGGAAATGTACCAAAATGAAACACCACTACATGAAAATATAACGTTTATGCAAAATAATAGTGAAATTTTTTTTTCAGTAACATAGATAAAAAGTTCTCAGTGGAAATTCTTTATCTCCCAGTCTTACTTGAACTACTTACCGTAGTTATAGTTTTTTACTATTTGGTACACAGAGATAAGTTCTTTTTGCTATTTTAGGTGTTTTTGGAAGTTGCCTGTGTGTCAAGTGAATTATTAGAATGGGTAATTTAACAAATTTCTAACAAATTAACTGTAGAGATATTTCATTCTCTAATGAGGTAAAAAATTGAATTTTAATTTCTAACATCTCCGTTGAACTATACAGTATATAAAAATCAGTGTTGTAAATGTTTAAAGGCTGTACAGTGTTTCAATACTGTTCTCTTACGAACTTATCTCTGAGTTCTTAATTGATTATTAACGAATAGTTTGAATTTTTATGGTTTAGATAGTTACATAAAATTTGTTTGTTTATTGCAGAAGAGATGGCCAGTGACAAATGTTTTGTTTAAAAAATATATAGTTTAGCTCTTTTCTGTGGAAAAGTAAGAGGGAATGATATGTACCTCAAGTTGGGTTAAAGAATTAGTTTGTGAGGTGTTTTGCTTGGTTTTTTGCATGGGTGCTGAGTTAAATTCTCCAGATACTTGAGTAAGTTGTATTTCTTCCAAGGGGAAAAACGGGGATCTTAAGTGCTGAACAGAGTGGCAGTTTGTGCAGAAAATATAATTTTTTGTTCCTTTTTCCTTGTATACTGCTTTATAGGTAGCTAGGTAGATACATAGATAGCGAGAGAGAGAGAGAGAGAGAGAGAGAGAGAGAGAGAGAGAGAGAGAGAGAGAGAGAGAGAAAGAGATACTGTTGTGTGGCAAGACCTAGTATTTAGCCCATGCAGTATCAGTAGATTGAGATAATATTCTTAAGGCAATAAAGGGGAAAATTTATTTGATTTCTAATTCTGTGAACGAAGTTCATTAAATAAAAACTTAGATTTAAACACTTCCAAGCTCATTCTCTGAAGCCAGCATCACCCTAAAAAAACCTTAGATTTATACTTATAAACAAATATGAGTGGAACTATCCTATCCTTTATGTAGTCACCTGCTTTCATTAGGCTGTTTTAATTGAAATTAGTTTCAACTAAATTTAAAATTTACATCCTTAATAGCCACATGTGACAAGATAGAGAACATTTACATCATCAGAGAGTTGTGTATTAGGAGATAAGAAGGTGTGATGGTTATTTTTTAAAAATGCTGTTGTGCCTTGTCTGTCTTAAAAAGCTTATTAAAACGTAGTGTTATTACTAAGAACTCTTAAAAAAAGTAACTTGTTATGACTAATCTATTTTATTTTTGGTCTTCATGAAACATTTACTTTTCATTGTTAATTGTGTGTTTTTGTTTCAAAAATGAAAAAGGTTGCTTTTGAATCACTAATATTTGTATTTTAGTGAAATTTTCAGATTTTTTTTTTAATACTCACCTGAGGATATGTTTTTAAGCGGGAGAAGGAGGAAGAGGGAACAGAGAGAGAGAGAGAGAAGCAGTTGCTGCTCTATGTGTCCCCACCTGGACATGTGCCCTGACAGGGAATTTACCCTTCTGTGCATAGGACAACACTCCAACCCACTGAGCCACACTGGCCAGGGCAAAACTTTCAGATTTAAAATTACGGCCATCAGACCTATAAAAATAATTAATATTTCAGTTTTAGTTAACTGTTTTTATTTTCTAAGAGTGCATCTTAAATTGTGACTGAAAGCTTGGGAGTGGTGTATATATGTATATTTAGTGAAGAGTACACGTAAGCAATTTTAGAAAGATCAGATGGAAAGTGGTACCCTTTTGTCAATCTTGATCTCGACCATCTTTCTCTCCTGCAATCTGTCATCTTATGCTACCTTGCTTTCTAAGCTCTGTTTTAACTATCAATCTTTGCAACTCAACATCAACAAATGAATATACCTCCTAGATAGTAACTGCTGTGTTCTTTCCTGCGGTTTTTATATGTCATTTCATTGCCTGTGGATGTGAATTTTTTAGTACTAATCCCTGTTTCTCCTAAATGTACTTTCACACAAATGTATATACTAGATATGTTCTTTTAGTGAGTAAATAGGCTCTCTAGCTGTGTCTGTCTGCCTGTGAGTAGAGTATGTGTGAGCATGTGAATATATGTGTATATAAACACATATATTAATCTATCTCCAATTATAAGTGGACTTTTATTCAAAACTATTATTTCAGTGCGTAGATTCATTTCAAGATCGCATATAGATAATTGTTGCTTTATTTATCCCTTAAAATTCATATCTATTACTTCTTAGTAATGAATTAGTTTTGGTTTTATCTTAGATCTCTGCTGCTAAGTTAGCATGTCAGTGTTATTCATATTGTGGATTTTTAAAAATTATATGCATAGTTGTGGATTACTGACCCTTTGTAATACATTTTACTTGAGATTTACTTTGGAGAGTCACAGAAAATGACCTATTGACATTGGTGTTTTTCTAGGTAGAGGAATTAGGCTGAATAGTATTGGATACTTTTGTGGTTAATTCCTAAGTTAAAGTTTTTGGAAGGTCCTGTGGACTCTTTTTATGAAGAGCCATAAAATTTCATCCTTTAAGTATTTTATCTGACGGCATATTTAAAATACTTATTTTTTAGAGTAACTTGAAATTTGTTGAATATACTTTAGCGGTAAATTTTGAATGGTAGCGATATAGATTTGTGACTCGTGGTGTAAATTACTTATTTTGTCTTTTGTGTGAACTTATTAAATGTAAAGTGATACTGTTACATTTGTTTTGATTTCTCTTTGGATATATGTATCCTTAGTACCTAGCAAAATACATTGTATACTAGTAATAACAGCATATTAAGTGCCTCCTGAATGGAAACTGTATTGCCACCATGTTCTAAAAAGATTTTTATTTGTAAATTAAAATTGTATTTCCGTCCTTTATGTTTCTGTTAGTAGAACCTAGTTCAAGATACACTTAATTTTCAACTTTCTGTTCCCTAAACTTTGTAATGGCTCTTTCACTCTGTCAGTTACCTAGTTTGTATGAAGATTCAGAGGAGACCTAATCATACTCATGTCTGTTTCATTTACCCTTTACCTTTGTTTTGCTCTGTAACTGTTAAAAGATTGGCTCAGCAGTAGTTCCATTCTCCTGCTTCTGTCATCTTCCCAGTCTGTCACCAGCACCTAGTTTCTTCCTTGCCAGTCGGAGGAATAGGGATAGAGAACCAACATAAGCTTTGTAAAAACTTTAACATTTAAAAAAATATTTGCCTATAAAAATATGTTGAATGCAAAAATAATATCTTTATTATTAAAATATTTTACTAGTATACCCTCACGTACAATATATCTCTAAATTAAATAGTTATGAGATCTTTAAGACTGTCACGATCATTGATTAACTTGTTTTAAAAGTGTTAACACTTAGTATCAGTAATTATACATGATAACAGCTTGATTTTGATTTTTTACATTCCAGAGTGTCTCAAAATAGCGTAATATCCAAGGAAATCATTTTTTTCATCCTTCTAATAACTAGTTTTCCATCACTTGCACTCACTACTTTTAAAAAATATACCATGCCATCTGTTATTTGAGATTGTAGCCTTTAAATTGTAGTGCTTTGATGAGCTAATGATTGTAGTCATTGTTAGGGACACTTACTTCACCTCATTTATGGCAGTTATTATCAAATGTTGATCACTAAATACATTATCTAGTTGTTTATTATGTAGCACTGAACAGTCTAGTTGGATTATGTTTTGGAGTCTAACCTTCTGTAAATTTGAAAGTACTGTTTCTGAGAGTGACTTTTGGGCATAGTTTATGAATTCCTAAGTTGAGGAATTTGGTGGAAAGTATGTAGGATTGTAATATTCAGAATCTTTAATAATACTGTAATGGAAATTTATTTTGATTCATTTGATTAGTTTTATAAAATACTTTTCTGAAAAACTAAAGCTTTTAGTTTTGTAAAGACTTTATCAACAGCGCCCTAACTGGTTTGGCTCAGTGGATAGAGCATCCATCTGTGGACTCAAGAGTCCCAAGTTCGATTTCAGTCAAGGGCATGTACTTTGGTTGCGGGCACATCCCCTGTGGGAAGTGTGCAGGAGGCAGCTGATTGATATTTCTCTCTCACCGATGTTTCTAATTCTCTATTCTTCTCCCTTCCTCTCTGTAAAAGAATCAATAAAATATTAAGAAAAAAAAGACTATCAACAGTGATATCTTTAGGAAGTGTTTGGAGAATATTTTATTACAGAAATTGGCTGTTGTTGAGTGTGATTTTAGAGTACTCTTTTAAAACTTTTTGTCCATGGTTTCCATTCATAAAAATTTTTTGGTACAAAATTTGCTTCGTAGATAATTGACAATATTAATTTAAAGAGATTCATTACGTAGAAACATCTTTTCATAAAAATTAAGTATATTAAAGTTTGCTAGTGGTGTTCTCTTCTTTACATTCCATATCTCAAGCCAGCCTGAGGACATAGCTTCTATAAAGTTTTCCTATCTGTTGAAATAGACATGATTGAGGGGTGAGAAGATTGCAAATAATTCGGAGTAAACTTATTTATGAAGAAATAGTCATTATTCTAACATACTGAATTCCCTTTTCTAAGAAAAAGTTTTGAAAACCCTACCCTACAAGACCCTCATACAGATACTATATTAAGATAATAAATCCCACCCTAACCAGTTTGGCTCAGTGGATATAGCATTGGCCTGCAGACTGAAAGGTCCCAGGTTCGATTCCGGTCAAGGGCATGTATGTACCTTGGTCGCGGGCACATCCCCAGTAGGTGTGCAGGAGGCATTTGATGGATGTTTCTCTCTCATTGATGTTTCTAACTCTCCATCCCTCTCCCTTTCTCTCTGTAAAATATCAATAAAATATATATTTTTAAGGAAAAGATAATAATATAGTATAACATCGTATACTATTAGTATATTACTATAGAAACAAATTATTATGTAGTATAATGTATCCTGGTATATAATATATATAGTGCAATATATTGTGGTATATTGTAATGTCAAGTATAGGTACTTATTATGTTAATATCTGTATCAAGCTCTTTCTAGAATTAGAATTCAGTGTGTTAGAGTAATGGTATATAATATACAATATGCAGTATATATAACATAATAGTATATGCTATATCATGATATAATATGCATTTGATCTTTGCACAAAGTGGGGATTTGGAGTACCAAGTCCCATGCAGTCTGAAATTCGCATGTAACTATAGTCTTTCCTCCAATATGTGGATTCCCAGTCACAGAGTTAATCCTTGAAAAACACGAGTTTGGACTATGTGGGTCAATTGGTTGCACAGGTCATTGAGAAAAAATTTGCATACAGGTGGACCTGCACGATTCAAACCTGTGTTGTTTAGAGATCAGTTGTCAAATAGATGCCTTCTGCCAACCACAAAATTTAGCATTCTCTGACTTCTATTGTACTAACTTTTGAAAATTCTTCATTAAGCCCAGTATAAATTGTACTACAAAGAGCACCAGAATCAGAGCCTTGGACAAACCATAACCTTCTAAAAGCCTTGGTTCATTCACTTTTAAAATGGATAAACCAATTTTCTTCCTATTTCATATAGTTTATAAGGACCAAAATGAATCTTACAGTAAGAGCTAAAATCTGTCCATTTCTTTAATATAAAGAACTAGTCATCCCATTTTAATTGAATTTAATAAAATAATTTTTGAAAATCAGTTTTATATATATATATACTTCATATTTATTGTATATTTGAAACTGCTGCTTTCACCATTTTCAGTTTTATTTACATTTAATTAACATGTAACATTTATTAAGGTGTATAAAATAATTATTTGATATATGTGTATATTTTGAAATGATTACCAAATAAAATTAGTTAATATTTAGTAGCTATATTGTTCCTATGACAATAGTTCTTAAGATTTGTTTTCTTAACTTTTTTAAAGCTTTTATTTTTTATTTTATTTTTTTAAATATATTTTATTGGTTTTTACTATAGTAATATACTAATAGTATACGATGTTGTACTATACTATTTATTACCTTTTTCTTAAAAAATATATTTTATTGCCGAGATTGGTTTGGCTCAGTGGATAGAGCGTTGGCCTGAAGACCGAAGGGTCCCAGGTTCGATTCTGGTTAAGGGCATGTATGGCAGCCGAGACCATTGGGAATTACTTAGTGCCTATGTTTTCTTTTAGGAGTTTTGTGGTTTTAGGTCATACTTTGAAGTCTTTAATCTACTTTGAGTTGGTTTTTGTTTGTAGTGTGAGATAGTGGTTCAGTTTTTGGCTCTCCAGTTCCCCAACACCATTTATTGAAGCGGGTATCCTTTCCCCATGAATATTCTTGACTCCTTTTTAGGAAATTAACTGGTGATATATATGTGGGTGTATTTCTGGGCTTATTAGTCTATATGTCTGCTTTTATGTCAGAGCCATACTGTTGGTAACTACAGCTTTGTAATATAGTTTGAAATCAGCAAGTGTGATGCTCCCACGTTTGTTTACCTTCCCCCCAGATTGCTTTGGCCATTTGGCTATTTTGTGATTCTATACAAGTTTTACAATTGTTTGTTTATTTCTGTGAAAAAAATGCCTTGACTTTATATTGGGATAGCATGGAATCTATAAATTGCTTGGGGTAGTTTGGACATTTTAACAATACTTTCAATTCATGAGCATGAAGCATCTTTCTATTTATTTGTGTCTTCAGTTTCTTTCATCAGTGTCTTATAGCTTTCAGTGTACAGATCTTTTACCTACTTTCTATTTTATCTTTTAAAAAACAAATTAGTTCACTAATCTTTTCTGTTTTTTTATTTAATAAGTTTTTATTGTTCAGATTATTACAGATGTTTCTCTCCACCCCCCTAACTCCCCATCCCACCCCATGCCCTTATGTCCATATTATCCATAGGTGTAAGATTTTTGTCCAGTTTCTTCCCCCACCTCCCACACCCCCTACCTCTCAAGAATTGTCAATCCACTTTCTTTGTATGTCCCTGATTCTATTATATTCACTAGTTTATTCTGTTCTAGAGATTTTTTATTCACTTGATTTTTAGATTCACTTGTTGATAGATATGTATTTGTTGTCACTTTGTTGTTCATCATTTTTATCTTTACCTTTTTCTTCTTCTTTCTCTCTTAAAGAATACCCTTCAGCATTTCATATAATACTGGTTTGGTGGTAATGAACTCCTTTAGTTTTTTCTTGTCTGTGAAGCTCTTTATCTGACCTTCAATTCTAAATGATAGCTTTGCTGGGTAGAGTAATCTTGGTTGTAGGTTCTTACTATTCGTCACTTTGAATATTTCACGCCACTCCCTTCTGGCCTGCATAATTTCTTTTGAGAAATCAGTTGACAATCGTATGGGTATGCCCTGTAGTAACTAACTCTTTTTCTCTTGCTACTTTTAAGATTCTCTGTCTTTTGCTCTTGGCATTTTAATTCTGATGTGTCTTGGTGTGTTCCTCTTTGTATTCCTTTTGTTTGGCGTTCTCTGCAGTCCCTGGACTTGTAAGTCTATTTCTTTCACCAGGTAGGGAAAGTTTTCTGTCATTACTTCTTCAAATAGGTTTTCAGTATTTTGTTCTCTCTCTTCTTCTGGCACCCCCATAATTCGGATGTTGGTACGCTTGAGGTTGTCCCCGAAGATCCTTACACTATCTTCATACTTTGGGATTCTTTTTGCTTTTTGCTTTTCTGGTTGGGTGTTTTTTGCTTCTTTGTATTTCAAATCTTTGACTTGATTCTTAGGATCCTCTTGTCTGCTGTTGGATCTCTGTATATTATTCTTTATTTCAGTCAGTGTATGCTTAATTTCTAGTTAGTCCTTTTTCATATCTTTGAGGGTCTCACTAAATTTCTTTGAGGTTTCTCGAAGATTCTTGAGAAACCTTATTACTGTGGTTTTGATCTCAATATCCAGTAGTTTGCTTTTCTCAATTCCTTTCATTTGTGACCTCTTTCTTTATCTCCACATTTTGGCTGCTTCCCTGTGTTTGTTTCTATGTACTGGGTAGTTGCTAAGTCTCGTTGAGTCGATGGAGTGGCATTGTGTGGTAGGTGTCCTATATTGGCCAGTGGCTCAGCCTCCCGAGTCACCTGAGGTGTACGCTTTTGGTGCACTCCTTTGTGGGCTGTGTGCACAGTCTTGTAGTTAACCCTTGATTGCTGTTGATATCACTGGGAGGAATTCACTTTCAGGACTATTGGCTGTGATGGCCAGCTGTGTCTACACTGGGAGATCTATTGCACATGGGGCAGGACTTGCTTCAGTGGGGCTCTGTTACCCACTGAGTCTGCCCCTTGAATGTGTCTCTTCTGGATGTGAAGAGTTGTAATCCGGTATGGTCTCACTCTGACCACTGGGTCCACTGGCTCTTGGATCTCCTAGGAGATGTAAGGTCAGCCACTGTCTCGGGTCGCCCAGCAGGAGCTACAGAGAGATCTGCCGATTCCTCTGCTTTGTATGAGCTTTGGAAGTGCCCAGACAGCGCAGCTGTGAAGGAAGGCAGGCTGCTGCTGCTGTGCCTTGGGCCTCTTTTGGGGCTCTCTGACCCAGCTGCAGTTTGACAGGTTTTAGGTGGAAAAAGGACAGGCCATTCATATGCAAAGACTCTGTGCACAGCTTGGCTGGGGTTGTAAACTGAGTGGAGTGGGGTCTCAGAGAATCACCGGAGTGGAGCAAACAGCAATGGCTGCCAGTCAGCCCTGCGCCCAAGAGGTCCCCATGCAGGAACAGTGATCGCTGCACGCACCTCTGAGAGAAAGCCGCCCTCACGTTCCAACCCGTTGACACACAGTCCAGTTTCTCCCTGTATGAGTCTGGGTCCCCAGAGTCTCGCCCGGAACTGGAATTGAGAGCATCGGGAACTTGTATCTCCCTCCCGATTGAAAACAGCGCACCCGTTGCCAGCCCATTTCGCGCATGCCTCTGCACCTCCTACCCGCCTCAATGCACTTTTTTTCTTTTAGTTGTAGAACTTCCACTCCGCCAGCTTTCTCATGGTTTTGGACGATCGTTGTGTTGTCTTTTAGTTGTAGTTTTGATGTGGTTGTGAGAGGCAGCAAGTACAGGTGTTCATCTATGCCGCCATCTTGATTCCGGGCTTCTCTTTTTTTTTTTATTCAATTTCATTTATTTATGCTCTGATCTTTCCTTACTTCTGCTAACTTTGGACTTAGTTCTTCTTTTAATTCCTTGAGGTATAAAATTAGGCTGTGCTTCTACCATTATTCTTTTCTCACTGTGTATATTTGCCAAGGAAAGGATCATTTGATCCCTCCTTTTTATTCCTGCTTTCTGTATTAAGTAGAAAATTATCATTTACATAATAGACTTCCTAGAAAGCATGTTTCTTTTTATAGTTCTTTCTCAGAGTGATTTGCTAGCAGTACATTGATGAAAGTGCTGTGTGAATATTAAAACTGTGGTACTTAAAGCCAGGTATTTCTTAAAATCTTTTCTTTTGCCTTCTTCATTTTTAATAGTGGTTTTTCACTTTGTTATAAAGCAGCACCTTGATATTTTGTCTTCATTAAATAAACCAATTTGCACTATACAGAATATAATTATGCAGGGTATGTAGTTATATATAGGTGAGTGGCACTTTGTTTCATTTTGAATAAATTATGACATGTTATAGATTGAGTCAGCACAATTTTTCTGGCAAGGCCCAAATATTTTAGGCTTTATGGGCCACTTGTCACTGACATTGTAGTACAAGAGCAAACATAGACAATGTGTAAATACTTGTCACCGTGTTCTAATAAAACTTTGTATACAAAGACAGAGACAAATTAGATCCCACAGGTTGTGTTTTGCTGAGCCTGATTTAGATAGAAAGTCAAAGTTTTATAAGGTTGATATAACTAGATGGTTTATGGTGAAGCAAATAAGATCTAAAATTTGCATTTCCCACTTCCATTAAGTAAGCTTTTGTTGTTGTTGTTGTTAATCCTCACCCGAGGATATTTCTCCACTAACTTTTAGAGAAGAAGAGAGGGGGAGAGGACAGATGGAGAGAGACACGTTGATTGGTTGCCTCCCTGGTGTACCCTGACCAGGGTTGAGATAGAGCCTGCACCCAAGCTATGTGGCCTTGATCAGAATCGAACCCAGGAACCTTCAGTACACAGGCCAAAGCTCTAGCCACTAAACCAAACCTGCTAGGGCTCCATGAAGTCTACGTGCATATTAAAAGACGAATCTAATCTTGTTTCTCTCATTCTTATCTAGTATGTATCAATGTAGTATGAAATTAGCCAAATACAATACCTTAGCAGGATATTTAATATTTGTGCATACTTATTTATATGTAGTGGGGCTATGTATTAGTTATTAACATTAAAATTCTAGCTAATAAAGAGAATATGCTAATTGACCCTCACACCATTACAAAGATGGCAGCACCCATGGCCAATAAGGAGATAATATGCTAATTGACTGCCCTGCCCTCAAAGATGGCAGTGCCCACAACCAATAAGGAGGGAATATACTAATTAACTATCCCTCCCTCAAAGATAGTGGCACCCATAGCCACAAGAAGGCAGCCAGCGCCTGTCCCGTCAGTGCTGCTGGCCTCCTCTGGAGCCCCCCAGTCCCCTCAGCCCCCCAGCTGCCCAGGGCCTGCCTGAGATGCAGGCAAGCCTCGGATGGCAACTGCCCAGCTGCCAAGGGCCTCCCGAGGCTCAGGTAACCAGGGCCGGCCTAGGCTTGCGCTGCTGGCAATGGCAGCAGCAGAGGTGTGATGGGACGTCGCCTTCCCTTGATCACCAGCTCACCTCCCGCCCCTGAGGCTCCTGGACTGTGAGAGGGAGCAGGCTGGGCTGAAGGGCCTTACCTCCAGTGCATGAATTTTCATGCACCGGCCTCTAGTATTAAATATAAATATATAACAGATTTACATTGCCTTTCAAATATTTTGTACTTCTCACATGTAAATTATGAAATCTTTTCTCTACTTCTTATTTTGTGGCGAAACTTTTCTATAATTATCAATATAGAACTGACAACTGCTTTCAGGATTTAAAAAGAATTTCAGCTGGAAAAGTTTCTTGGAAGACCACAAGTTAATTCTAATTATTACACTAAGATTTCAGTAAATATTTTTTACTTTTTCAACATGCCATACAGTCTGCTAGATGCTGCAGACAGCACAGTTTGTGACTTTATCAAGCTTATGATCTCCTGGAGGATATGGGTCACTAAAGATACAGTGACAGTGTTATATTCTAAGGCAGTGGTCTGCAAACTCATTAGTCAGCAGAGCCAAATATAAACAGTATAATGACAGAATTCTTTTGAGAGCCAAATGTTTTAAACTTAAACTTCTTCTAATGCCACTTCTTCAAAATAAACCAGGCCGTGGTATTTTGTGGAAGAGCCACACTCAATGCTGCCAAAGAGCTACATGTGGTTCGCGAGCCGCAATTTGCCGACCATGGGTCTAAGGAAAGAGTGCTATGTGAATACAAAGGAATTGGGCATCACGTATTTCAGTTTTTTATTTTTTAAATAGAAGGGTAGAAGGAAAAAGCACAATAAGTTTTGAAAATTTAAACATTGGGCTAATATATATATAGTACAGTGTAGAAGAAGTAATGTGAAACTGGATTAGTTAAAATTAACCATTGTTTTACAGCCATGAGTACTAAGAATGTAATCAGAAAATAAGCCATTTCTCACATTATTAGAAAAAGTTTTTCTAGAATATAAAATAGAGGTTGCTGAAAATCTGTACACATTCAGCCTAATGTAATAGTAATTAATAGACTAATTATCGTATAATTTAATACTTGATCACATTGATTAAAATACTTAAATAACAAATATCAACAGGTGAATTTTGTTCTTGATTTTTTTCCCCCCTTTGGTTTCTACATGATCTTAGCATGTTAAACAGTTAATAGTATTTTAAGCTATATATTTCTTCCTAAAGTTTGGTATGGTTAGTGCTTAATAATGACATTAGAACTTTTCAAAAAACAGTTAAACTCATAATACTGTTCTCCTATAACTTTCACATCAGAAGATTTTCCTTCTAATGTCGCCCCCTTCCAACCCATTCAAATTTTATGTAAAGTAACGTTTCTAAAGCACATTCTGATTCTGTCACTCCTCAAAAAGACTGATTTATGAAACCTTACCTGATTTTCCTGCTTACCTGTTCTCCCTGTTAAATGTCTTGTTCTGTCCAGAGCAGACCACTCAAACTACCCCAAACTTATTATTCTCCTGGCTGTCAGCTCCTCATGCTTTGCTCCTGGTCTGCACCCTCCACTCCTTCCACTCCTTCCACCTTCATCTCTGTTGAAAACCCACTAATCCTTCACACATAATCATTATCCTTTTTCTTGTTTTCCTAAAATTTATCTTGTATTTCTTTAGGAAAATACTTCTTTTTTAAAACATTTATATTGATTTCAGAGAGGAAGGAAGAGATAAGAAACATCAGTGATGAGAGAGAATCATTGATCGGCTGCCTCCTGATCACCCCCTACTGGGGCTCGAGTCCACCAGCCAGGCATGTTCCCTTGACCAGAATTGAACCCAGGACCCTTCAGTCTGCAGGCTGAGGCTCTATCCACTGAGTCAAACCAGCTCCGGCAGGAAAATTCATCACTTAATTTAGGATAGCATTTACGTTTATTTCTTTTAACTCCTGTTACAAATGTATAGATACAACATGGTATACCTGTCATTTTGCATTCTGTTTGCATTCTTTACATTTACTATCTCTTTTTCATCTTAGTTTATAATTACTCTTAATGTAATGTACTCTCCTACTCTGTTCCCCTGTTGTTGGACATTTTTAAAAAATATGTTTTATTGGTATTTTACAGAGAGGAAGGGAGAGGAATAAAGAGTTAGAAACCGATGAGAGAGAAACATCTATCAGCTTCCCCCTGTACACTCCCTACTGGGGATGTGCCCACAACCAAAGTACATGCCCTTGACCGGAATCGAACCTGGGACCCTTGAGTCCACAGGCCAGCGCTCTATCCACTGAGCCAAACCGGTTCGGACATGTTGTTAGACATTTTGTTGTTACCTTAGGTAAAACTGATCTAAACATCTTTCCTTATAGAGTTTTTTTTTCTTCTTTTTTTTCTGTAAATGTCCTTTGGATAAATTTCCGTAGTATCAGTGAGATTAAAGGGTTTGAACACCTTTTGCTGTGTGTTATTTTGTCTACACCAAGCATGTCAAACTCGCAGCTTACGGGGCCGCATGCAGCCCACAACCATTATTTTTGCTGCCCAGCCAATATAACAGTATGTAAGAAATGTTTTAATAAAAATTCTGTGACTTAATTTTTACAATATCCTGTTATACATAATTATTAATAACAAACTACAACGTTCACTAATGACTGGTTATATAATCGTATTGTATTCATTTCCCTTACGCACCTATGCGCCTTATGTGCAGGCGCACCGTTTCTCTCCACTAATACCAGCAGCGAGTATTTTAGCAGCCAGCTGCCACATCATTAGTCTTGGACTGACTTGTTTGGTGCGCGCAACAGGAAATATTTCTCTTTCGTAGAACAAGAAAATAGGTTTATTTTCGTGACACTTATTAATTTGTGCAGTTATTAAAATGCTCTATTATTTTATGTTAACGATTACTCGTTTATTTTAGCCCTTATATTCAGCATGTCTCTATCGAAATACACCTATGTTTCTATGAAAATTGAAGGTTTTTGTTTTTTTGCAGCCACATAAACCTTGTTTATTTGGCCCGTGTTAGCCTTTGAGTTTGACATGCTTAGTCTCCACTGTTAGCAAAATCTGAGTGTATTCATTTCAGCAAATTAAAAGTAGAACTCAGGCCAAAACTAGTTTGGCTCAGTAGATGGAGTGTCGGCCTGCGGACTGAAAGGTCCCAGGTTCGATTCCGGTCAGGGGCAAATACATCCCCAGTGGGGGGCGTGTAAGAGGCAGCTGATCAATGTCTCTCTCGTCGATGTTTCTAACTCTCTATTCCTCTCTGTAAAAAATCAATAAAATATATATATTTTTTAAAAAAGTAGAACTCAGAAGCAAAGCCTAGATCAATTCAATTGTCTCAATCAATCTTATGCATAGCAGTTTCCTAAAGGTATTTCATTATAAAGCACCATGGAAAACTGGAGCTTTTTAACAATGATCATGAATCAAGAAGTTGTCTTGTTCAAAAAAAAAAAGAGGTGGTTACAGGGCTTTTTAGAAAGATTTATTTTAGAAATAAATAAAAGAGTAATTTCTGAGTAATCCAAAGTTCTTCAGGGCTTCAAAAACATAACATTGGCAGCTTTTATATCAGAATCATAGGTAATTAAGTTATCTGATACAATGTATTCTGTCAACTTAAGTAAAATCAATTACTCAAATTATTTATCTTTCATTGAACTTATAGCTTAAAAAACATTAGGCTAATCCCACACGTTATTGGGTTAGATTAGCCTAGATAAGCTTTTTCTATCTGAATTGACTCTCCTATTTTGAGAGAGGTGGAAACTGAAACTTAAAGGACTCTAAAAGATTTTATTTTGACCTAAGATAAGACATAAAATGCATGTCATGTTCTAATAACACACATACAAACATTGTTACCTACCCTTACTACAGATAAAACACTGGCATTCTCACTTTCGTTGTAAACACAACTATTAGTCAAGACCCACAAAACTGATTTCACAAATTACTAAGCTTTCACAACCCACAACTTGAAAATTGCTGCATAAAATTAAAAAGGGAACTTTCCAGTTGTTAGGGTATAAATAGTACTAGAGGCCGGTGCATGACATTGGTGCACTGGCAGGGGGTCGTCCCTCAACCTGACCTGCACCCTCTCGCAGGGAGCGGGACTAAGCCGCAGGCAGACATCCCCAAGGGGTCTCTAGCCCTGCCACCAATGCCTCGCCAGCCCTGAACCCCACTTCTGGCCAAGCAGCACTACCCCTGTGGGAGCGCCTCACTGACAGCCAGGGGGAAGCTCCTGAGTTGAGCCCCATGGTGGTCAGTACACGTCATAGCGACCAGCCGTTAGCCTTTTATTATATAGATACAGTGATCATATAGTGATTCTTTGCATTCGGTACAGGAGTATCGCTCAGAACGCATCAAAAAGAGAATAGCTGTAAGTTGATTTGACCTTGATCACCCTTCTCTTGCCACAGATAAATAACTGCTACTCTTCCTCTTATTAAGAAATTAAAAAAAAAATTTATTTAATTCTGAACAAAGATTACGTAGCTTCTAGCCAGTACCTGAGGTTTCTGCCTCTTTACCAAAAGTAAGGCAACTTTATACTAAATTATCTCATTATTCATCACTTCCATTTATCCTAAGCCATCAAAAAAAAAGTAAATTATATATTTCCTGATCCTTTTCTTCCAGATATTAATCTACCTGATCCCCTTTTTCTAAAAAATTAAGACCTCCATCTCCTCAGTTATAAACATATCCCCCTTTTATTACCCTGTTAACATCTGTTGTACAATGTATGAATTTCAGCTCCTTCCTTTTTCCTCCACCAAGGAGCCTTGGTACCAGAAAATGACAGCTCCTTTCTCCTCTGTTAGTATTACTTTTTCCAAATAATTGCTAAAATCTCCATGTCAAAGTTCTTCCTCTGAGGTCAGTGTTTTGTGACCTCAACATGCTTAATACCGTTCTTCCATATTCCTACATGCAGTGTGGATTTTAATCCCAGTGCACTGTGTTCCTCCGAACCCCGAGTCCTGCCATCAGGTTAGAACCTCCGATTCTCGTGGCAGGAACATTCAGTGTCCGGCTCTCGTTGAACCCCGTGTTCTTTAAGTTTCCCTTCACGTAGCCTCCTTTTGTTTCTGTCACATAAATGCGACCCCTTTTCAGGCCTGTGTCATCAGCAAATTATACGCCTTGAATGCTCTTCCTCTCAGTGGCTTCAAATAAGGAAGTCGGCTTGCATTTAGGACCGTTAACACCAAAAGATGTGTGTCTTCAAACCATGTTAACTCACTTAGGGGTCACAAGAGGGTCGTAACTTGCACTGCTGGATATTTTTTTGGTCCTGACGGAAGTTAAAGATTTATTTATGCCGCTCCTGTAATATGGGTAGGTTATTGAAAGAATTGTCACTGGACTACGTTATGCCTGCCTGACATATTTATTATGGCTTATATAATTGAGGTTTATGTGACTTTCCTTGGTTTATTTCTGAACATGACTGGTTTCCATTATCTGAAACTTTAGTTCTAAAGAGTCTGTTAAGGGGGGTGGTTTATTTTAATCTCAGGAGTGTTTTCCCATTTCAAATCAGTGACTGTGGGACTTCTTAACTCTTTTGATGACTTCTGATTTTGATAATCTTATAGCCCTGACTGGTTTGCTCAGTAGTTAGAACATCAGCTCATAGACTGAAGAGTCTCGGGTTTGATTCCCAGTCAAGGGCATGTATCTTGGTTGCAGGTTCGATCCCTAGCCCCAATCAGGGTGCCTGTGGGAGGTCAGCAGTCAATCTGTTACTCTCTTTTCCTTTCTTTCTCTCTTCCCCTCTTTCTACCCCTCCTTTCCCTTCATTCTGTCTACAAATCAATGGAAAAAATATCCTCGGGTAAGGATTTCTTTAAAAAAAAAAGATTGTTCCATTTAAAATGATAAATTGTTTTATATTCTTAAATTATTAGTATTATATATTCTTGGGGCTTTGACCTTGTTTTAATCATACCCATTTATTTTTGACATGATTGGTTTTTATTCTTTACATCAGCACTATTATCATTTGAATGTTACAGTATTAATATTATGTGATTACTAATATTCCCTGCTATAAACCAATATGGTACTCTTTGCTCCCACTCACTAAAATTTAGCAGGCAAGACATCATTTTTATGCTTGCATTTCAAGATTTACATGGGTAAGTAAAGTTAAAATTGTCATCTTTAACAATCATTAAGAACATATCTTCAAAAATAGATTTTGGTTTTACATTTATATTTTTAGCTTTCAACAGGATGATAATTAATTTCTTCCTGACAACTGTTTGTGTGTTTGTGTATGTGTATGTATAATAGGTAGTATTATGTTAATTGCTTTTATTGGATTATGTTGATATTTATCCTGCCTTTATTCTTTCATGGGAAAATATGAGCTTATTTTATAATAGACTTCAATTACTTTCAGTCATAGACATTTATATTTTAAAATATTTTTCTTCTATTTATCCTATCTTTCATGTTTCTATTATTTTAAATTAAATGCATATGTTGTATTTTCTGTTTGAGGAAATTATACTAAAGGTATTATGCCTCTCAAATAGACATTGATAGATAAAAGTATATGAAATGCTTGTACCAGCCACCATATATAGCCGCCAAGATCATAGAGAAAGAGAATGACATTATAAGTGTCCTCCAATTCTTCTTATATATACTGAGGGGTAGTATTACTTTCAAAATAACTGCTTCTGATCTCTCTAAATCAAATCTGGCTTACTACCAAGGTGAGATGTACCCTCTACTACAGATATATTTGATGATGCCAGTGGATCTCTAGTTTCAGAAAGATTTTTCAGATGGCGTTATATCAAAAATCAGTGATGTACCTACCTATTATTATCATGTTTTCAAAGTTGTTATATAATGAAATAATTTAAAGTTGTTATACAATTAAAGTTGTTATATAAAAACTGCATTCGCAGTTTAGGATTAAGACTATTTTAGTTTTAAATCTAAGTGGGTTTCATTAAAATACAAAAGTGACTTGGAAAATTTTTGTAAATGCTTATATTTTATTTTCATTGTGGTAAGTTAAAGTTTCTCTTTTATCTTCAGATTGACCTCTTTTTCTTACCTTTCATTAATAGGGAGTATAGATCAATCAGTGTTAAAAGAATTACCCCCTGAACTCCTGGCAGAAATTGAATCCACCATGCCACTTTGTGAACGTGTGAAAATGAATAAACGCAAGCGTAGCACAGTTAATGAAAAACCAAAATATGCTGAAATCAGTTCAGATGAAGATAATGATAGTGATGGAACTTTCGAATGTAAGTATCACATAACTATTATTACTTTAGAATTAAGCAGATTGATGTGTTTGTCTCATTTATAATTTTTGGGTTAGCAAGAGCATAGTGATTTTAATGCTTAATATAGCAGCATTTTTTCTTTTTACTTAAAAAATATGTGAAAGATCAGATCAGTTGGCACCAAGAAAAAAATTTTAGTGGTCTATAATTAGTGGTCAGATCACACTTATGTGTCTATATGCACGAACATTTACTGAGCTCCTACTGTGGTATGTACTAAGCATTAATAAAAATACAAATAAGATGTAGCCCATCTTTGAAGAACTTTCATTCTATTGGGGGCGGGGGGAGATAAACAGCTGGAGTACAGGGAGAATAGTAAATCCAGCGTGCGTGGGAGCACATTGGATTGGCATCAGAGATCATACCGGGGGGTCAGGAAACACTTCCTGGAAGAGGTGACACTTGAGTTGAGTCTGAAAGGACACGTGGGAGATAGCCCGGTGAAAAACTTGAAACCATACTGTCACTAAATGACGGATGGATTAGCCACATTGCCGATGATCTGTGTGGTTTGGACCTGGCTTCTCCTCTTTGCCCAGCTGTGTCCTGGCATTCCTCCCTTGTTTCACTGTTTTCCAGAGCTGGCCTCTTCACTCCACAGCTACCTCTCTACAACACTGTGATCACCTGTCTTTGCACTAGACTTGCTATACCTCGCCTGTCTTCCTCCTGGCCCACTGCAAACGTTCTCCTCTCTTATCCCTATCTTCCTTCTTCTGGAGCAAGAGAATTGAGCCTAGCCAAGAGGGGTCAGCAGCCTTGTCTGACTTAAGCGGCATTCAGTGGAAAGAGACTGGGAGACCTTCACTTGTGTGCCAGCTGACTTAGTCATTATGACCAAAAGAAGTGGGAAGACCACCAGTGTGTTCTGCCTCTTTCACCTAGTGTCCGTAGATTGAGGTGTGACAAGCAGGGGCAGGAAGGCCAGACGCGTGCCGCCATTTTTAAACGTGTATTGCTGATGGAAGTCCTTCACCTCCAGTTTTTAATCAATGTTCATTTACTCTGATCGTCTTAAAATTGTGAGCTCTTGAGCCATGAGCAGCAGATTATGAATATTGAACAAATCTGAACAAAGTTTTAAAATTGAAATAAAATATATAACGAGGTTAACCTGACATTTAATTATATGTATAATTGTTATCATTTGTATTATCATGAGATGTATTTCTATGCCTTATATTTCAGTGGCTGAAGTTAATATTTTTTATTATAATCACACTTTTTTATCATTGGGGAACATATGCTTTGAAAAGAGAAGAGAAAGATCTAGTGACTCAGAAACTCACTCCCCTTTATGTACATTCCTCTCCTCATTCTTCCTCTCTCCCCCAATACATCATTCATTCCTAAAGAGAAGAGCTTAAAAAAAAAAAAGTTCCTTAACTGCAGATTGATTCCAAATAGCACTTTAGTTCTCCTTAATTGAGAGTGGCTTCCTGCATTATTAAGCTGATGAGAATTCTAAAGCTACCTCACAGTTCAGGAGAAAGACAGCACAATCAGAAATGCCCACGAAGTATAAAACGGGAATGAGCCACACATGCCTCATGTTTGTCCTCAGTGCCTCCATTATTCTTTTCCTTGTTTCTTTTATGAGAGCTATTGTCTCATCTTGGGAGAGCACATAGTTTCATCTTAAAGCCCTGGATCCCGTTATATGTATGCCCAGTATATTGAAAACTAATTAGTTAGAGAACCTGATCTTTAATTTCGCTGGGCTTTTCAAGAGATCTTAGAGCAGAGTCCTGTTTTTCTTGATTTAATTCAGCACAAGTAAAAGTCAACTCTGGGGCCAGTGATTTGAGTGATAAAAGGATTTTAACTGATAGTTGACAAACAACCAAATTGTCATTATACCACAAGCAAAACATTGTAATGGAAATATAGTGCAATACAAAATATAAAAGTAGTATGAACATAAGCAGCAAGCTTATGCTACTTAGAGAATTTTAGAAATAAAGCTTTATTACAATTCAGTCAAATAGGTTTCCCAAAAATCTAAAACTAAGGAAATCGTTTAGTTAAAGGAGAGGGGGAAGAATTTTGAAAGTTAGGCGCAAATATAAGGTCTGGGGAAGGAAGAGGGGAGATACGAGAAGCAGAAGAGAGAAATAAGTGAAAGATGAAAGGGAGGACAGAAAACTCCCAAGTCATTTTATGGACCTCTCTACAGGGTGGGGCAAAAGTAGGTTTGCAGTTGTTTACATAGAAAATAATATAGTAATTAATAAATAAGAATATAAGAATAAACTCTGTTTTGCATACTCATGATTTTAGATCTACTTTTACCCCACCCTCTATTAAGCCTCCCCTGCTTCCAGGGTAATAATGAGAGAAACAGAAAGAACAGGCCAGTCATAATGAACTGGGATGCTGATAGCCTGTTGTAACACATACTATATCACAGAAGTCGTCTTTTTCCTAATTTTCATCCGTTTTCAGCCAAACGGCCTAAAGTTGAGTGAATTTTAACTGAAGTTTTTCAGTGCCTGAAAATTACTACCAATACAACATAACTTTCTCAAAAGTTTGCTAATGACTATAAGATTTTTCAAGCATTTTTCATAGACTTGAGCTTGAAATAGATTTCTTATGAAACTAAAATTTAAAAAGACTGAGTAAATCGTATTTGAGGTCGTATATAAACATATTACTATTTAGTTGTCATTCCTTAGATTTGGTAGATATTTCAAGAACTTGTTGAAAAAAAACATTTAATGAATGGTTGCCATAAAAGACCTATTTGTCTGACCTACACACACACGTAACTATATTTATATATAAGGCAGCCCCTCACTAAAAGAATGTACTGAGATGTACCTTAGTCATAAAGGGGGAAGAAATCCTACCTCTTTTTTATATAATATATAGTCAAATTTATGCCTAATCATAAAGAAAATCATTGAAAGTTTAAGTATATCCATTTATATTTGTCCTTTTTAACGTCAAACTGTTAGTAGATTGGACAGAAGGGTCCAGAACCAGAAACCAAATTAGATTCTTGGTTAGGAATAGCTGGGGGGCATGTAATGGTACAGTTATACAGGATATAGACATGATTATTCACACAAGGACACGAGTACAGGTAGAGAACTCAAGCCAGAGTTTTGTCTTAAGTGCTATTTGGGTATTGATCACAGATAAGGAGTCAGAATACAAGCCAGTTACAAGAAAGCAAGAGCGACAAATTGAGATCAACAGACTAGAAGATACTGTCAGCATATGGTTACTACAACAGCCAGTGGATGATCCCACATAGGACACATTAGTTCTGTATCTTTGTGGTGCTATACCCGAGAGCAGTTACGATAAATATTTGTCACTTGTACTGCCCTTCAGCCGTCAGTGAACAGATACTTCTAATCAGTCTTTTCTCTTTCTCTCTCTTTTTAAAATTTATCTTTATCGTTGAAAGTAACACAGATGCACCGTTTTCCCCCATTCACCCCTTCCATCCCATCCCACCCTACCCCCTTCTCCAGGCCTTCACCACCTACCCTACCTTGCCTCTTACTCAGTCTTTCTTACTGAAATATGATGCTGTCTCAGAGCTCAGAATTATTCTCATCATAATGCTCTAGCCAGCTAGTCCCAGTTGGTCAGAGATGATGTGTCTGATAGAGTCTGTTTGCCAGTTCCGCCTAACAGCTTCTATCGGTACTGGCGATTTTAGCTGAATGCTCAGACTTCTGGAAGGACGGGAAAAGGGTTCAGGCTAGCATACATACATATGCTCAGGCAGCATGCATAAGCCTAAAAGCTTTCTTCCTGGGCTTAAGCACGTGTACTGCTGGAGAACTGAATTCACTGTCTATGAGTATGTACAACTCTACACGTTTATTCTATCGCTGTAGGCTTGTGATGTTAGGCTACCAAAGTCTATGGAATTTTTATAGCTAAGTTGTGGGCCTGACTTGGCTGTTAACTGATTGTGTACACGGTTACCCATATTCTGTAATACTTCCTCAAAAGTTTGCTTTTCCCCCAAACCTTGCTCCCCATAAAAAATTTAAATGCTTTAAGGTGTTTCTGTTTTTCATCCAAATCCAAGATAAAGATTGTTTTACATTCTTTAATAAATCCTAAGTTTAGATATTGTCTTTACTGACACTGAGTATTTCTTTGAAATGAGCAGTGTGGTTTCTCACAGCGTTCATATCTATATTTATTAGCAAACTGAGTTGATGTAAAACCTTTCTCTAAATAAGTGACGATAATATCTATACCCTAATTTATATTTCAGGTTAAATAGAATGACTCAGAATTTCATAGTCCCATACAATGTAGATGCCCCTTACCCCAATGTGGTTCATTTATAAAGTACGAATTTGAATGGTCTTTTAAATGAGGTAAATATCTGTCATGGGGATTTGCTTCTAGCCTCTAGGAAGCGGCATAAAAAAGATGATGATAAAGCTTGGGAATATGAAGAGCGTGACAGACGAAGCTCTGGGGATCATAGGAGAAGCGGCCACTCCCATGAAGGAAGAAGGAGTTCAGGTGGTGGTCGTTATCGAAACCGGAGTCCGTCTGATACTGACATGGAAGATTATTCTCCTCCTCCCAGCCTTAGTGAGGGTAATTCATCAGTGTCAACGGGTTTATTACATAAGCCGGTTTAAGTTTAGGGCTTTATCTGTGAAGAATATTTGATATTCCTATGACTTAATTAACAACTCCTAATTTTTAATTAAGACAGAAGTATATAGTTTAGTTTGGATTGACAGTGATTATTGTTTAAGTATTTGATTAATGGGAGAAAATAGAAACACAAATAGAAATATTTTAAGTTGTCATTCTTACATTTCAGTATCACTTTTTGTTCATTTTAGTTGCTAGAAAAATGAAGAAAAAAGAAAAGCAGAAGAAGAGGAAAGCTTATGAACCAAAACTAACACCTGAAGGTAACATTTTAGTTCATTTGTTTTTATTCAGATTCTTCAACTTCCATTTCTAATTGGAATGTGGACATAATAAGCTTTTTCTTTTCCTGTGTTGCAGAAATGATGGATTCTTCAACTTTTAAGAGATTCACAGCCTCGATAGAAAATATTTTGGATAATTTAGAAGATATGGATTTTACTGCATTTGGTAAAATAATTTTAAAGTATATATATTTATCTCTAAATATAAAATCAACTTAAAATATATATTTACCTATGTGTCTAGCTTTCTGCCAGTTACATTAATGGATATAAAGGCATAGTATGTGCTTTCAAAAAACTTAAAAATCCAGTTGTGAAGTCTAGTCTATTTTATCAAGAAACTGAAAACTTTAGTATAAAAATCAAGTATTCAATTAATTAAGTATTAATAGTGTTTATTCTGAGAGTACAGCTGCCACAAGTTAGAGTAATTAAGGAAGTCTATGCAGATGAGACTTGAATAGGCCCTATAGAAGGAGGGAAGCTAATATGAGCAAAGATACAGAAATAGGAACCAGTCCCTCTAATCATTTATCCTAAAAGCTAATATTTATTGAATACTTACTGTTTGTTAATAGTATGTTTAGTTTTAGAGAAATAAAGATAAATACCCCAGCCTTTGGCTTTAACTACCATAATTCCTCACTTAATGTCCTCAGTAGGTTCTTGGAAACTGTGACTTCAAGTGAAACAATGTATAATGAAACCAATTTTATCACAGGCTAATTAATAGAGAAAGAGTTAAAGTCCTGTGGCACATTTCTGGTCACAAAAATATCACAAGATTTCTAAAATAAAGACTCAAAACACTTTTAACATTAAACATTAAAATAAATGTGAGCTATACATACACTTAAGGAAGATGAATAAAAAGCAGATGATTGTTTTCTACTCATTTATCCCAATTTGGGGCTGTGGGGGGCTGGAGCCTATCCCAGCAGATAGGGCATAAGGTGGGACCTCGCCTGGACAGGATGCCATTCCTGATGCATTCACACACACCCCAGCACTCATACTGGAGCAATTTAAACACGCCAGTTAACCGAACATGCGCATCCTTAGGAGGTGGGAGGAAACCACTGTACCCAGAGAAAACCCACGTAGATATGGGGAGAACATGCAAACTCTACTAATGTTATAAAAAAAAAGAACATTTAACAAAACGATGTTGTTCAATGACCTGCTCTAATACATAGAAAATAGAATAATATATATGTAATTGTCATATATATCCTATATAATAAAAGGGTAGTATGCAAATTGACCAAACTATGGAACAACCGGAACACCTGCCTTGCTTCACCCCCAACTGGAGGCCCTGACCCCAATTGGGTAAGGCCAGCTGGCAAACTGCCCACAGCCCCTCACCCCAGCCAGCCTGTCCCTGATGACCCCCCTTGGGGCAGGTTGGCTGGACCCCACCAGTGCACGAATTCGTGCATCAAGCGTCTAGTTTTAAAATAATATGTAAAGATTATCCTATCTAATAAAAGAGTAATATGCAAATTGACCATTTCTCCAACACACAAGATGACTGTCCCCATGTGGACACAAGATGGCCAGCAGGGGAGGGCAGTTGGGAGAGACCAGGCCTGCAAGGGAGGCAAGTTGGGGGTGATCAAGTCTGCAGGGGAGGGCAGTTAGGGGTGACCAGGCCCTTAGGGCAGG
Source organism: Lasiurus borealis (assembly GCA_004026805.1). Classification (NCBI taxonomy): domain Eukaryota; kingdom Metazoa; phylum Chordata; class Mammalia; order Chiroptera; family Vespertilionidae; genus Lasiurus; species Lasiurus borealis. The sequence goes on along the minus strand of PVJN01001353.1, from coordinate 75,244 downwards.
ACAGTTAGGGGCAAACTTGCTGGCAGAAGAGCAGTTAGGCATCAATCAGGCTGGCAGGGGAGTGGTTAGGGGGTGATCAAGCAGGCAGGCATAAGTGGTTAGGGGCAATCAGGAAGGCAGGCAGGTAAGCAGTTGGAACCAGCAGTCCTGATTGTGAGAGGGATGTCCCAGATTGAAGAGGGTATAGGCTGGGCTGAGGGACACAAACCCCCTGTGCATGAATTTCATGCACCGGGCACCTAGTAATTATATAAAACTGTTAAATTGCTATAAAAATACTGCTTATAATGTGTTTACCTATTTAAAAATGCCATGAAAGGTATATTATCCTCTACTTTGAACGTATCTGTTTTGTGAAAATTACTTGCCTGAGTTTTATTAATGTGTCTTCCTGTTGTTGAGAGTATCAGTTCTTCATTTCTAAAAATTTTTCAGTTTTGTATTGAGAAACCTTTTTCTTCCATATCATTTAAGATCCCAACAGATAGGACACTCTCAAATAAGGCTAAATTTGAGAAGATATTATTTACAAACAGACTAATTACTAAAGTAGAGGCAGAATATTTCCAGAATTCAGGATTTACCGTCTTGGAACTGCTCCTGTCTCTACACCCAGAGAAAGATGGGTGAAGAGAATTTACCAGAACTTACTCACTGGGGGAAAACAAGTTGTACAGTGAGCTGCCTTCCGAAAACGCTCATCTGTTGGTCAGAGGACACGGACAGCTTGAGACCTTGCACGGAAGGAGTTGCAGATACAAATACCTGACCTCACTCACTCTCCTCCTCTTTGATCTTCTGACGGCACCCCCTGGCTGAACCTCAGCGGAAGCCAGAGGCATGGGAGGCTGTTGATGCAGCCTCTGCAGTTAACCTCTTGGGGCAGAAAGCTTGGTTGAGGATGTATCCAAAGGAGTAAAAATAGCTTATCTCCTCTTCCCATCTTAGATCTCTAATTTTATCACAATCCTCTTTCATTCAGGGCTTGCTGGAGGTTTATAGAGATCTCTTAAGTTGTTGTTTTATAAGTGTTCAGTTTTCAAAAGTTTTATTTAAAAGTTAGGCTTAGTATTTTGAGCTATTTCTGTTACCTAAACTGTATTTGTTGGGTTTGGTTTTTCAGGTGATGATGATGAAATTCCTCAGGAACTGCTCTTAGGAAAACATCAGCTTAATGAACTCGGCAGTGAATCTGCTAAAATTAAAGCAATGGGTATAATGGATAAGGTACCTCACTAAAGTAAAATTTATGAATTTAATTAATATCTGACGTTTGAAATTAAAGTGTTGTGTCAATTGCGTAGTTTACATAAGTCAAATAATAATGAAAAAAAAAAAGAATTCATGGTTGCTTTCCTGAGAATCTAACTGTAATTTTTCTTTAAAAAACTTGAATCCAAGATCTACTCTACAGATATTCTAAAGAAAATCACTGCATTGAAGGAGGCATTGGCCTGGACTTCACTTTTTTATTTTTTCATTGTCTCAAAAATTTGCATTATACAGTGGTGAAAGAGCAAAGTGATGGTCCATAGAGTCATGGCTTTAGGCCTTAAAGTAATTTCTGTGATTCGTCTTTTCCTAGGAGCGCTTTGTTGCTCAGTAGTCTCATGGAATAGCAGGATATTTTTTTAATCGAGAATAACTTCAAACAACAATGACAGCATCAAGGAATTGCTTCCCGTAATCTTCATGAGCCTCCATTTACCCCCTAAACTACTGCCTGATGGCTATGCAAACACAGTTTCTAAATAAATACTCCTCCTTCTAATCACGCTCTCCGTTTTTTATGGAATAAAACAAATACCATTTTTTATTCATTTGCCTGTATTCTAAATAATAAATTTGAGGTTTTTATTGAGTTATTGATATTTAACATTTTATTAGTTTCAGGTGTACATGATTTTTGTATATAATGCAAAACGATCACAACGTAAATGCAGTTAACATCCATCATCATACATAGTTACAGTTGTTTTTTTCCACGTGATGAGAACTTTAAGTTCTCCTTAACAGCTTTCATATATTCAGTTGATCTTGAACAACACTGGTTTGTACTGCACAGGTCCACTTTTGAACAGATTTTGTTCAGTAAATACAGTCAGCCCTTGGTACTTCAGGTTTCATATCCTTCGGTCAAAAATTGTATTTTTATATTCTCAGTTTATTGAATTCTCAGATGTGAAGGGCTGACTAGTTTGGGGCAGTCAAAAGTTAGACACATTCTTGGACTGCTGCGGATAGGTACCTTTATTACTTAATATATTCAGGGGTCAGCTGTGCAATACAGTGTTATTAACTAGAGTCACCAGAGTCACCATACTATACATTACATTCCCAGAACTTATTTTTTATCTTGTAACTGAAAATCAGTACCTCTTGACCACCTTCACCCATTTTGTTCACCCTCCTTCTCTGACAACCAGCAGTCTGTTCTCTGTATCTGTGACTTAGGCATTTGTTGTTGCTTTTTAGGTTCCATGTATAAATGAGATCATACAATTTTTGTCTTTCTCTGTCTGACTTCTCTTAGCATAATGCCCTCAAGGTCCATCCAAATTATCACAAATGGCAAGATTTTCTTCTTTTTTATGGCTGAATGATATTCCATTGTACATACATGCTACATTTTCTTCATTCGTTACTGGACACTTCAGTTGCGTCCATGTCTTGGCTGCTATAAATAATGCTGCCGTGAACATGGAGGAGCAGATATCTTTTTGAGTTAGTGTCTTTAGATATATAATTGGTAGACCATATGTTCATGTTCTGTTTTTAATATATTGAGGAACACCGTTGTTTTCCATAGTGGCTGTACCAGTTTACATTCCTGCCATTAGTGCAGAAGGGTCCCCATGAGTTTGATTTTTGAAGAGAGAGACAAGCTCTAGCTGGTTTGGCTCAGTGGATAGAGTATCTGCCCACAGACTGCAGAAGGGCCCTGGGTTTGATTCTGGTCAGAGGCACATACCTGGGTTGCAGGCTCGATCCCCAGCCCCAGTCGGGGTGTGTACAAAGGCAACCAATTGTTGGGTCTCTCTCACATTGATGTTTGTCTCTCCCCTCCCTTGCACTTTCTCTAAGAATCAGTGGGAAAATATCCCCAGGTGAGGATTAATAAACTAGAGAGAGACCACATAGCTAACTAGGAATTAATGTGCTATTTACATTGATATTGCTGTGTGTAGTGAGGAAATATTGATTTATTTTGTATATAGGAAAATGCCATCAGTTTTTTAAGATGCCAGTGCCAATCTTGGGTTTTAATTCATAAATTCCACAATTACTAGTACATGTAGTTAATAATGTATTGCAAAGGTGAGTTTGCTGAGTATTTTCAAAACATGAAAGGTTTACCAGAAGTCTCAGTAATTTAATCTGTTGTGAGAATATCTAAAGCAGTATTCCAGAATGAATGATGAAAATATACCCGAGTCAGTTACTCTGTTGACCCTCCCATTCGACTCTTCTGAATGCTTTGGTTGAGAGTTCTAGCTGCAGGCTAGGAGAGACCTATTCAACCAAAAGAATATAAAAGTTGCCTCCTGGCAGAATCTCTAAGTTAACTGTTAAATTTTTTAAAATAGAGAATCTTTGTAACAAATTAAATAGAATATATTAAAAATGGTAAAGATCCCCCCCCAAAAAAAAAACAACAACAGTGTTGTTTTACATTTGTGACTCATTTTACAATTTTATGCTTCGCTTTTGAAAGTATTACTTGGATTTTAAGAAATCTGAATAACATTACAGTATGGAAGCCACGTTATAATCAGATTGACAAAATGAAATCTTATGTATTTTTCACATGCATGTTCAGTGTCACTGGCACAAAAGCAGGGGGCCCAGCATCAGGCACACCTAGTCTGTACTAACTCTATAGTAAGAGTTAGAAGCATGCATATGCCCATTCTGTATTTGCTCTTCTGCCTTTCAAAACCAAGTGATTAATTCGCTACATAATTCAGACTTGAGTAGAGGATCTAAGTTGAAAAGTTTTCTGTTCTTCAGGAGGGTGGTAATGTTATATACTACATAGTCTAAAAGGGATAATTGAATAGAATATTTTTTGACTAATTTATAACTTTACCAGTGATGGATAAAAGAGTTTATGTTGCAATTTTAGCTCTCCACTGAAAAAACTGTGAAAGTCTTAAATATCTTGGAGAAGAATATTCAAGATGGATCAAAGCTTTCCACTTTGTTAAATCATGTAAGTTTAAGATCCATATTGTTAATTTTACCCTTAGTATTATTAAAATTAATTTTTTTCCATAGGAACATTGATTTAATTTCATTAATTTGAGCTTGTTACCACCATTTACTAGTTACATTCATTAGCATGGATGTTAGAGTTTCATTTTTAGCAATTCAAAATTTATTTTACATATTGTCAATTCACAGCTTTGACATAAAAAAAGAATAAAAATGATAGGTGTTAATTAATTTAAGGGACTGTTCTTTAATCTTCCATTATGCTCTTTCTCGTGTAAGTGTATGAGTGTGTTTAAAATGTCCTTTCATTTATGAAATGGTCGTAGGTAGTACTTTTTTTTCTTGACCTTCTTTGGAAAAAATATTTAGAAATCTTATGCTGATTTTTTAATGTATCCCAAAACATTAATTCTCATATGCCATATTTTTACCTAGCTCAAATGGTTGATGAAAGGATTAAATAAGTCAATTCATGTAAAGTGCTTAACAGTACCTGATACATTGTAAATTCTCAATAAATGTTAACTGGAACTATTGTTACATTTTAGGATGTTTATCTCAAAAGCAATAGCAACATGGTATAATGATTTACGAGTGCAAGTCCATTGCCTGAGATTCCTGAGATTCGCTTTCCTGGCATTGTAGCAGATATTCAAAATCATTTCTGCACTCAAATTGGTCTTGATGTCTCTTTCATTAATGGATAGGTAGTGATGTTTATAGGTGTTTGATATAAAAAATAAGAATGGAGGAAGGTTTTGAATTAATCAATATACTTTATTTTTAAAAATTTAAATTTATTTTGATTTTAAAAATAGTATATTTATTTTAAAATGTTTCTAAAACATAAAAAGCTCAAAAGATCCATATTCCCATCCATCAGTAGCTACTCTTAACACTTTTGATATACATACTTTCATTTTTATATGTAAATACGTACTATGTATATCTCATACATGCACTGGATTTTATCTCATGAAGGAAATGTTCTTGTTGTTTTTAGAAACCACAGGATCTGATGTATATGGAATTAAAAATGTAGGATTATAATCCCAGATGGTATTTCAATGGCTTATTAAATATATCCATATTTTTCCAATGCCCTCTCTAAATTAGTTTTTGAATCATAGAAACAAAAAGGTTTAGAGAAACCTATAATGGCAGTATACTCCAACTTTGGTCTGTAAGTTTTATTTAAAACACTTCAGCAAGAAGTTATGATAAATATCATCAAGACTCTAGAGTTGTGCAGAGCTATCTGACTCAGTCTTAAAGAAATTATTTTCATTCCTGAAAACCTTAGCCTTAATGTGTTGTGTGAATGGTGAACCTCCTTAACTGATTCTTCCAAACAGCAATTCTGATGTCAAAGGAAAGTTACTTTATCTTATTTTTAAGTAGGTATGTAAGCAGTAAAATGAAAGAAAGCTGAAGAGTTAGAAAAAAGTAATCAAGTTTTTAGGCATTAGTAATTAGAAAGCTCCTCTCTACTTTACATATAATATGCTTTTATTCCTTTTCCAATGTATAAACTTTGAATAGCATGCATATAAAAGTATTTCTTGAATATAAAGTTGGTATTTCATAACTAAAGATATGGTAGAGGGTTTTTACTTTCTAAGATTAAAAGCCACCCCTTCACAATTGTAATAGAGACTGCTGATATGTAAATTAAAATCCGGTCTTCAGGCAACTGTTGAATTAACCATTTTAGAAAATAAATTGTATTCAATTAAATACATTGGTTTTAATCTCAATTTCAAAATTACAGTATTGTTGAAAACAGGTATTAGAAATTTTACAACTTTTAAATAAGGCTCTACCTTTTGCTGTTGTTAATTTTTGCTTTGTTCTCACAATAGCAGAATTTATAAAGTTTTTTTTTACCATCATAATGTTTACAACCCAAACACAAACTTATTTATATGTATATAATTATAGTCTTTAGCTAAAATCTTACATTTAGGTAGAGTGCACGGGTGAAGTTAACTAACTTTGTCAGTGGAGTATCATCTAGTGGTGAAATTAGGAAACAATATATATTAGGTTGAAACAAAGTAATATCAGGATTTTTACTTCATTCCTAAGTCTTTTAAAGAATATACACAAATCAAAACTCTTAACATGTTTTCCACCCATTAAAATAAAATATAATTTATTTTCTTACATTTTAAGTATAAATGTGTTTATTTCTATTTTAATAACAATCTGCTGTTTTATAGAATAATGATACTGAAGAAGAAGAAAGGTTATGGAGAGACCTGATTATGGAAAGAGTTACAAAATCAGCAGATGCCTGTCTTACAACTATCAACATTATGACATCCCCTAATATGCCAAAAGCTGTATATATTGAGGATGTTATTGAAAGAGTGATACAGTACACTAAATTTCATTTGCAGAATACACTTTATCCTCAGTATGATCCTGTTTACAGATTAGATCCTCATGGAGGTTGGTTTGCCCTTTTATGTTGATAGTTTTTAATATAATATCAAAATTACCTGTTTTATAATTTTACCATGTTGGATGGGTCAGAATGCAATGACTTAAAATGGCATAAAATTATTAGATTACATAGATTGTAATAAACACTGCCTTTGATTTGACTAGAATGTAAAGGTTTTAGTTGATCTAGTACTTGTTCCGTTATTTCTTTAGCACCTATTTATGTATAATAAAATAATTTCTCCTGTCGGGGGAAAATCCCAGATAGTATTGGCGTCTGGTCCCATTTATCACTTCCTCTTAATTTTTCCCAAAATATTAGTTATCTACAAAATGGATTGATTTAGGATATATATTCTTTCTTTTATTTCTAACCTTTATATATAAGCAATGAACTAGTTAACATGGATATGGTTGAAGAGAAAAGGATAAACTTGGTCATAAATAACCTACATTTGGTTATCTTTTGAATAACTTACAGGGAAATATAATCATACTATCTTACAATACAAAAATATAAATAAAGATGAAGTAATATTTTAGATAACAAGAATTTAATAGCCACTGAAATGTGCCATATAGTATTTATTAAAAGAATGTTTACTTTTCTAAATAAATACCTAGAGAGTAATTTTCTCTCTTAATAAATAACCAGGTTATATTTTATATATTTTTTTTTAATTCAGAAAACAGTTTTCTTGCTGTTTATTAAAAATTATTGAAAGTTTGTATATTGTTTTGAATTTTTTTAGGAGGCTTATTAAGTTCAAAGGCAAAACGGGCAAAGTGTTCTACCCATAAGCAGAGAGTAATAGTAATGCTTTATAATAAAGTTTGTGACATTGTTAGCAGCTTATCAGAATTGCTGGAGATACAGCTCCTTACCGACACAACAATTCTTCAGGTAAGCTTTTGAAGCATTTTTATATTTATAGACCAAATCATTTAAGACTAGAGGGTTTACTTGAGTTTAATATAACCTTGCTCACTTGATGATAATACCAGCACTCTTAGTTTTTCATGCAGAGTATATCTTAAATTGAAACAAATTCCAGGGAAATTTTAAAAAGAAACATTTCATGCAAAAGACAGGTGATTAAATGTAGTATAAATTCTAAACTCCAAGTTCTTGGAGAGAGAAGTTATTATTTAAAATATGTGAGGATATTTTCATCTGAATGGCAGCAATGTCTTAGTTTTCCTATATTCTGTGACATCAGTTCTAAAGATTGAGATTAGAGGAATGGTGGCTGTGAGGGAAGATCCGTGCTAATGTGATTGAGGATGAATGGGGTCAGAGAAAGAACTAGATGCTGATTGATGAGGGGAAAATAAATGTTTTCCAGTAAGTTTGTGAATGTTTTTAGAATTTAGTAACGTAGAATGTTACTGAAATCAACTAGAGATGCGTACTGATTATTCTTTTTTTTATGTATGCGTGCAGGTATCATCAATGGGAATAACACCATTTTTTGTGGAAAATGTCAGTGAACTACAGTTGTGTGCCATTAAGTTAGTCACTGCAGTAAGTATAATCAGTTTGTATTTAGTTTATTTCCTCCAGGAAAATATTGATTAATTTAATCCAAACTTGCAAAAATTAATGCAGACTCAAGTTTCCCATAGATTCATTTCAACACAAGATCTTTTTATTGTGCTTTAGATTTTAAGCACTTCTAAATACTTAAAAATCTTTCAGTTAGTAATTCTGTAATATTTATTACAAAATCAGAATTGCTTAAAATTACTTGAATCTTATCTTACTTTCCATACTCTGACTTCTTTAAGAATGTTATTAATGATAGGAAAGTTAAACAGATTACCCTACTCATTACTATTAAAGATATTGACAACATTTTCAATTGTAAATGGCAGATTTTTTTTCTCTTTTTGGCAGATTATATTTTTATCACATTATAATAGCATTTTTGTTTTGTCTTGAAATATTATAACAAACTTAATTTGGAATCTTATAATTGCTAAACAGGTATTCTCAAGATATGAAAAACATAGGCAGTTAATTTTGGAAGAAATTTTTACTTCACTTGCAAGATTACCAACCAGCAAAAGAAGTTTAAGGAACTTCAGGTAATTATAGCAAAGGCCAAGGGTAATAAAGAACTGCATTGTATTGTAGCCATTACATATTCTTCATTTTTGTCTTAAATTTTTATTTTAATGATCAAATAATAAAGGCAGTTCTGTCAAAATAGCATGAAGAATAGTTTAGATATGTGAAACAAAAGTGCACATTTGGAGAATTTAAAGAAGTTTAGTGGTTATCAAGTGTAAAGATCTGTGGCGGGATTTTTCAGTCTCGGTGCTAGTGACATTCTGGGCCAGATAATACTTAGTTGTGTGTGGCTGTCTTTGTAACATGCTTAGCAGCATCCCTGGTCTCTACTTACTAGATGCCTAGAGCAAAACCCCTCCTTCCAGTGATTGAGAACCAAAATTTTCTCCAGACAATGACAAATGTCCCCTGAGAAGCAAAGTCATCCCTAGTTAAGAACCACTGGTCAGGGTTGGAGGGGAGGCGGGGGGCTCGGGACGGGGATTCAGGAGACTCATTGGTCTGTGAGAAGAGCAATGGAAATTGACTCTAAAGAGTCAGAGGCAGTTCAAGAATTTTATTAGCCATACTAAGGAACTTGGACTTGATTCTTTATATAGTAGGAACCACTAAATACTGTTTTTGTGATGTGTCTTGGTGTGGTCCTCTTTGGATTCCTTTTGTTTGGGGTTCTCTGCACTTCCTGGACTTGTAAGTCTATTTTTTTCACCAGGAAGGGGAGGTTTTCTGTCATTATTTCTTCAAATAGGTTTTCAATATCTTGCTCTCTCTTTTCTTCTGGCATCCCCATAATTTGGATGTTGGTACACTTAAAGTTGTCCCAGAAGCCCCTTACACTATCTTCATATTTTGGGATTCTTTTTGCTTTTGGTTTTTCCCATTGGGTGTTTTTTGCTTCTTTGTATTTTAAACCTTTGGCTAGATTCTTGCGATCCCCTAGTCTGCTGTTGGATCTCTATGTTACTTTTTTATTTCAGTCAGTGTGTGCTTAATTTCTAGTTGGTCCTTTTTCATATCCTCAAGGGTCTTCCTAAATTTGTTGGCCTTACCTAGAAAATTGTTGAGTAACCTTTTAACCGTGGTTTTGAACTCTATGTCCAGTCGTTTGCTTTCCTTCAGTTCTTTCATTTGTGAGCTGTTTCTTTGTCTCTGCATTGTGGCTGCTTCCCTGAGTTGATAGAGTGGCTATGTGTCCTATAGGGCCCAGTTACTCAGCCTCCCCAGTTACCTGAGGTGGTCACTCTTGTGCACCCCTTTGTGGACTATGTGTACACAGTCTTGTTGTAGTTAAGCCTTGATTGTTGGTATCACTGGGAAAAATTGACCTCCAGGCCAATTGGCTATGAGGATCAGCTATGTCTACAATGGGAGAATTTCGGTGCTGGAGACATCCTTATGAGACAGGACTTGCAAAAGCTTCTGCGCACCGTTTGGGTGGGGCGGGGTCTCAGGGGATCAAAGGCAGAGCAAACAGCTATGGCTGATCCTCAGCTCTGCCTAAGATGCCCCGGATCCCAGTGTCTCTCAGTAATGGCTGCAAGCACCTCTAAAAGAAAGCTGCCCTCGAGTTTTGCTCACTGCCAGACAGTACAGATTCTCCCCAAATGAGTCTGGGTCCCCAGAGTCTCACCCGAAACTGGAGTTCAGAGCAGTTGGGGACTTTTGTCTTCCTACCAGTTGAGAAAGCCAGCCACGTACTCAGTTGCCAGCCCTCTCCGCGAGTGCACCTCTGTACCTCTACACCTCTGCCTTCCACAGATCCTGTGAGTCTCAGTGTGCTTTTTTCTTTCCTTCTTGTTGTAGAATTTCCACTTGGCCAGCCTTCCTGTGGTTCTGGATAATGTCCATTTTATCTTTTACTTGTAGTTTTGAAATTGTTGTGCGAGGCAGCAGTTTAGATGTTAACCTATGCTGTCATCTTGGTTTCCCTAAATACTGTTTTTAAAAGAAAGCTGAAAGATGGCTCTAACAGCAATATAGAGAGTAGACATAAGGATTAAATGCTCTTCAATCACTAAGCACAGAGTAACTAAGGAATGCTATTGATTGCTGTAGTCAGCATTTTGTCTTGGTTGTCATAGTTAATCATTATCATAACTATCGTTATAATATTCCTGAGTAATTGAATGTGTTGATCAGGTATATAGAATTAGATTGCTTTCAAGGCTGTCTTCTGTAAAATAATTTTTACCTTAATTTTTATATTAATTGTATATTGATAAACATCTGTCATCTATTAAACCTCTAGAAAATCTATCAGCATATAAAATAATTCCTATATTTCGATAATATCTTTAGAACAAAAGATTTAGAATATTTCTTATATTCTATAAGATAAGGTTATCAAGAGCTGACTATGGAGCAGATTTTAATAATAATGAATACCAGAATGCATGGGCATTTGGAAATCTTGAAGACTTTTCTCATTTGAAAAATCATTTTGAGAAAGCCACAATAATAAAAGCATAATATGCAAATCGACCGAACAGTTGAACTGCAGGACGACTATACAGACAACCATGCTATGACACCCACTGGTGCCAGGCCACCCGAGGCTGGTGTCGTGCAATTGGTCAGGGACTCGGTCATTGCCCAAAGATTGCCCTGCAGACTCAGGCCATTGGCCAGCAGGGCGATCAATCATGGGGCTCCACGACTGCCCCAGAGAGGAAGGCACAGGCCACTAACTGGCTGGCTGCCGCAGGTGGGTGGGGCCTCCCTCTGCAGGGGCGATCCATTGGGGAGCCCCAGCCAGGTGGGTGGGGCCCACCACTTTAAGGTGATTGATTGCGGGGCTGGGCTCAGGGCCCTCCCCTCCAGTGCACAAATTTCGTGCACTGGGCCTCTAGTATTTTACATTTTTCCTTACAAACTTTTTATGTGCAACACAGAGTATGGAAATTTGCATTAAATGTTTCATTTTCCTTTGACTATTGTAATTAAGTATGCATAGGGATTTAGTTAGCATTTTTTCTAGTTTATTAAAAATAATTAGACATTATGCTATTGCAAACACTAAAGATAATGTCTTAGAAGTATTGGTCAAGAAAGCATCCTGAAACTTTCATATGGTAGATTACATTAAAAATTAAATTCCCTTTATACTCTGTATGAATGATTTAAATATTTTCTTCTCCATTGAAGGTTAAACAGTAGTGATATGGATGGAGAGCCTATGTATATTCAAATGGTTACAGCACTGGTTTTACAGTTAATTCAGTGTGTAGTACACTTACCATCATCAGAGAAGGATTCTAATTCAGAAGAGGACTCCAATAAAAAAGTAAGCAATCTTTTATAAGTTTTATAACTTTATATTTTTTTAAAAAAGCACATATATTCTCTGCCAATCTTATATAACTGAAGTTCTTATTTAGAGCTTCATGGCTAGGCTTTTTAGGATCCTTAATAGACCACTAGTCCCGGTTTAAGGAAACTTGAGTTCTGTAGACTGATGTATCTACCAGTAATGAAATACACAAATCATTTGAATCTTAGTTTGTTTCTTCAGCTATAACATGGAAATGATAGTACCTAACAAGTCTGTCATACCAAGTTGTAAAGCTCAAGTGAGATATTGAATGTGAAGCTGAATGTTATAATATGTAATATCTATATTAGTGTAAAAAAATTTAAATAACTCACAAATAAAATAAATTCATGCCCTCACTATTAAGTAAATCATAACTAGTTAAGATTTGCTTTTGGTTTGTAGCTTTTACACACTAATACTTACAATTTTTCCAAGTTTTTATAATACTGCTTCAGAAAAATTCAAAGAAAACAGGGATAATTTTATATCTTGATTTCATTATATCCAGATATATGTGTGTGTGAAATCTTAATTAATTAAGTGAAAAATGCATACTGACAAAGTTAGGTCCTTGTTTCTTTGTCCTTTCTTAAATCCCATTATTCTCTCTCCAGTCTTCCCTTTCTTACCATCTGTGACCTGTATCATAACAGTGTTTATTCCTTACATTTATGTATTTACTAGAGGCCTGGTGCATGAATTCATGCACGGGGGTGGGTCCAACCAGCCCACCTGATCCAGGCTATCTGGGCCAGGCCAGCTGGCAGGAGAGGCTGCAGAAAGTTGGCTGCCCATGATTGGGTCTGTTGGCCAGCCACAGTGCGCATCATAGTAACCGGTTGTTCCAGTTGCTTGGCTTTTATATATATAGATCTGCAATAATTTGATACAGAATTTTTTTATTTAAATAAATAACATACTGATGGCCCTAACTGATTTTACACAGTGGATAGAGCATTGGCCTGTGGACCAAAGGGTCCTGGGTTCAGTTCCAGTCAAGGGCATGTATCTTGGGTGCAGGCTCATCCCTGGCCTGGGCCCTGGTCAGGGCATGTGCAGGATGTGTTTCTCTCATATCGATGTGTTTCTCTCATATCGATCTTTCTGTCTTTCCCTCTCTCTTCCACTGTCCTTAACAATCAATGGAAAAATTTCCTCAGATGATGATTCACAACATCAACAAATAATAATAATAATAATAATATACTGATACATTTGCAACTAATTTTTTCACTCAACATTGTTTTAGTAGATATAACTGAATAATACTGGACTTTTTTTACTTGATTAAACATATCATATAACTATATCAAAACATAGAGCAAGAGTTACTCTAGATATACTAGAAGTAGAATATTAAATCTTAGTGTACATACAGCTTTACTGGAATTTGTCAGCTTGATCAACAAAGTAGTGTTCTAATTTATATTCTAACTTTTTTATTTTACTTAGTGTGAAATTATGCCATGTTTTATTTTTCATTTTCTTGGCTAATAGTGAATTTTTCAAATATTCACCTTTTGGTTTCTAAAACTTTGATTTGACTATTTATATTCTAGCTTTTAAACTTCTAATGAAGGAATTGAATTTTCTTTTGTGTTATTATTCATGTTTTATTAACTTTAAGCTTGTATGTTTTTGTATTTTCATTCACTTTTGTGTTCTGACCTAGATCATGATATACAATTATTAATATTGTATTTGTTAACCACACTTATCACTCGTACATATTTTAATAAATTCACATGAACTCTCAGTATTTTCATTATTTTTTATAAAGCATTGAAATGCTAATTATAGCTTTTTCTTTTTATATAAAAGAATAGTTAAGTGTTTTAGTATTTTAATGTATGTATTACACATATTCATTAATAACATGGCATTAGCAATTTAACTGCTATTTGCTGGTTATATTCGTATAAATTTATTTTTCTCAATCTAGATTGACCAAGATGTTCTCATTACCAACTCTTATGAAACAGCCATGCGAACAGCTCAAAACTTCCTTTCCATCTTCCTTAAAAAGTGAGTATGATAACATAATCTGATTTTTATTTTTCTAATATAGAGAATAGCTTATTTATTTAAAGTAAAAGATTAATCTAATTTTCTGCCATAAGCTTTTGTATATCTCCCTGGCTCTTGATTTCTTGATCTTTAAAATGAGGTACTTGGAATATTAAAATCTAAAATTTTGTGAACTTGCTTATATGTTGGGTTCCAAATGTGAAAGTACTAGATTGAAATTCAGTAAATTTTTTTTTAGTACACTTTGGGGCATTCTATCAAATAGGAAAGTTGTGGAAAGGGGTTACTTTACCTTCATAAAAATTTGTGGCAAACTCAGAAAGAGAAAAACAGTGGTCATGTTTTAAATGTGTTATACTTGCCAGAAAGTAATATTAATATAGTCAGTAAATAATTCCTTGTAGTAGAGGGGAGGGAATGAAGTTTGAGAAATAGGTTTATTTTAAACCATGTTTTCATGTACTATCCTAATACCTTGTTTTAGATATAAAGAAAATTAACAAAATTTCAGTCATATTGGTGGCCATGTGTCCTAAATTCCTTCTTTTCATTGTCTTTGAACAGATGTGGTAGTAAGCAAGGTGAAGAAGATTACAGGCCACTATTTGAAAATTTTGTTCAAGATCTTCTTTCAACAGTCAATAAGCCTGAATGGCCAGCTGCTGAACTCCTCCTTAGTTTGTTAGGGAGACTGTTGGTAAGAGTATAGAATTTAAAGATTATTAGATTACTAGAAGACAACATAATGAGGATATACTCTGATTCACAGATGATGAATTCTTTAAAAATGTGTAAGGAAATATGACCATTGCATCTCTATTTTTGCATGTTCATATAATTGTACACAATATTGTCAGTACCTTGTAAAAAACTGAAATGTGACTTTTGGTGTTTTCATTTCATTACCTAAGATAATAGTACTTCAAAAACTTTTTTTTTTTTTTTTGGTTTGGAACTCTTATATTGTTAGTTTAAAGCATCTCAATTCTGAGTCATAAGTTATTGTGGTTAATTCAAAGCATGAAACTGCTTAACATGAAACTGTCATTTTTTAAGAGTTTTTCTAAAAAGACACTTTTTAGTCTTCACGTAACTCAGTAGGGAAATGCAAAGAAATACTCTGAAGTTTGCTTTTATTTTTAAACTACTTTTGGACTTGTGCAATACAAATTGTTACGAAGCTATGGGGACTTTACTTTCTGTGAACTGGAAAATACAGTAATACTATTCTGGAACCAAGAAAATGTTTCATAAGCCTCAGAATTCCAGTCTAAGAAATTTTAGTAATGTTTTATTTTTAACAAATAAGCAGTTGAGCCTACATTTAAAGAAAGTGATGGTGTTCTTAGGGAGGTTTAATGTATAATTTTTAAAATATATATTTTTATTCATTTCATAGAGGTAGGGAGAGAGAGAGCGATAGAAACATAATGATAAGAAAGAATCATTGATCAGCTGTCTCTGGCCTGTCCCCTCCTGGGGATCGAGGCCACACTCCAGGCATGTACCCTGACTAGGAATTGAACAGTGATCTCATCATTGTTATATTGAGGCTCCACTACTGAGCCATACTGGCAGGGCTTTTTTTTTTTTTTTTACATTTAGACTCCAGAAACTCAAAAGACAATCGCTCTTTGGAAAACTATCACAAGAAAAATAATTTATATTTCAGATAATACAACATGGATTTGAAATTTATATGTTAAATTGTATTAAAAATATACTGTCCATCAACTGGTTAAATTATATCAAAATTGCTTTTTTTCTTTTTATATATAGGTTCATCAGTTCAGCAACAAGTCAACAGAGATGGCTTTAAGAGTGGCGTCTCTTGATTACCTTGGAACTGTTGCTGCCCGATTGAGGAAAGATGCCGTCACAAGCAAAATGGATCAGGGATCTATAGAGAGAATTTTAAAACAGGTATTCAGATAAAGGATCAGAATTATGGGACTGACTAATAGTTAACTACTTTCTTTACATAGTCTTATGTCAGTGTTGCATTTCATTTTGTTTTTTTAAATATATTTTATTGATTTTTTAAGAGAGGAAGGGAGAAGGATAGAGAGATAGAAACATCGATGAGAGAGACATCTATCATCAGCTGCCTCTGGCACCTCCCTTACTGGGGATGTGCCTGCAATCAAGTACATGCCCTTGACAGGAATCGAACCTGGGACCTTTCAGTCCTCAGGCCAAAAAGCTCTGTCTACTGAGCCAAACCGGTTTTGGCCATTCCTGTTTTTGTGGGGTTTTTTGCTGGTTTATAATTTGTTTCTATCATCATTTTAATGCTCAAGTTGTCCAAGATTTGACCAGTAAGAACCCCTGTAAACTCACTCTTACCTTTTTGACATACTCCTATCTTTGAGGACGTTCATACTTTGTGGCACGAGATGTTTCAGGCTCCTCTTTAACGTTCTCAGTCCTAAAATCAGCCATTTCTCCAAGTACCGCTGGCTCCTTTTATTGGGAAATGGTATTTAGAAACTAAGATCTAGGTATTAGGTGACTTTCATTTCTCTTAGGGGGGACCTAGACCTTTTCTTTGTCACATACGGCCATGTGGACAGCACACTGAAACACCAGAGGGTAGGGTTAACGGGGGGGCTCTCTTTGTCCCCACCTGTTGCTGGTGGAAGTGGAGCTCTTGGCGTGCCACGGGAATGAAAAGTTCCTGAGGCCCCACCGGAGGGTGAGGGAAAGTTTTTTTTGTGTTTTTTTTTTTTTTTAATATATTTTTATTGATTTTCTACAGAGAGGAAGGGAGAGAGATAGAAAGTCAGAAACATCCATGAGAGAGAGACATCGATCAGCTGCCTCCTGCACGCCCCACAGTGGAGATGTGCCCGCAAGCAAGGTACATGCCTCCGACCAGAATCGAACCTGGGACCTTTCAGTCTGAAAGCCGACACTATCCACTGAGCCAAACCAGTCTCAGTGGGAAAGTTTTATTGATGATGTCACATTAAGGGAGTTCCCTCCAAGGTCCCATCTCCTTCCACCGTGGGAAAAGTCCAGCCGTATCTTCAGTGGTGCTCGAATTACAGCCACTGCGCAGAGTCTTTGCTCCGCATTTAAGCACAGTCCAGCCCAGCACGGGGCTCACTTAGCTTCTGCTCCCAGCTGCAGTCCATTGCATGTGGGATGGCCATTCACTTCTGTGGCTGCGTGGCAGCCTGGCACAGGCCCCAGAGCGAGGACAGAAGCAGGAGCCAAGCAAGAGGAGAGAGAGATTGAGAACTGTTTGTCTCAGTTATAAGTAGGAGCTTAACCAATAAGTATTCGGGATTTCATGTGCTTTCCATGGCTTTATCCTCCCAGCCAATTATCTTTGTTCCCCAGGTTATACTGACAGGCAAGCACCTCTGCATCAGCCAGACTTCTGAGCATGCGCCCATCTTCCCCTTTGCTGGACCCTTCTCTTAGTGATTTGTTGCGAATGTACCGGTGGTTCCCTGGGGAGAATAAAGTTGCAGTTTCCTGAGGAAGTTGCTCTAATGACTATCTGCTCTATAGTCTATAGCCTGGCCTCCCTTTTGCATCTTCCTAATGTTAATATTAATAAGCTAGCTAGTTATGATGGTAACAGGGGTCATTCGTAAGTATTTGTATGGCTCTTAACATACTTCCAAATTATTTTTGGAAGTTTGCAGTATACTGGTTTCCAGTGTTAAGACAAGTTTCTGAATTTATTCATTTCACCACTCTCCTAGAACATGGCTTATTCTAATCCTTGTTTTCTACTTAGATAAATTATGAACCATACAGTTGGTATTTCATGTAACAAAGCTACAGTGTAAACTATAGACATGAATATCAACTCACAGTTACTTACTTCTCTTTATTATTTTTGCTCCCGTATCAAATGAATACTTCACCTACTCTATATTTAACTAGAGGCCGGTGCATAAAATTCATACACAGGAGAAAGGGGTATCTCTCAGCCCGGACTGCACCCTCTCATAATCCAGGATCCCTGGCTCCTAACCATTTGCCTGCCTGTCTGCCTGTCTGATCACCCCTAACCCCTCTGCCTGCCTACCTGATAGCTTCCAACTGCTTGCCTGCCTGCCTGCCTGATCTCCCCTAATCATCTCGGCCCCCACTGCCATGACTTCATCTGGAAGGATATCCAAAATGATGTCTGGAAGGTTGTTTGGCTGTCTGGTCTAATTAGCACATTAATGTTTTTATTATTACAGATATTCTACATGAAGTAAAGTATTATTTTTATATTAATTATAAGTAAAAATATTTCCCTTCCAGAATGTTCTTTTTAAAATAATGCCCCAGATAAACATATAACACAGATAATAACAGTTTCCTATATTAAATTAAAAATATGGAATTGTTGATTTTTCCAGACAACCCGTGCTAGGATCTTTCTGTTTCTGAGGATTTAACACATTGTCCTAATCATTGTTATGTCCACTACATCGCTGCTTCTCAAAGAAAGAAGATATGAAGTTCATAAAAATAAGGGCCAACTTCAGCTATCAATATATTTTTCAAAAATTGTATTAATTCTGTTTCTTCCCCTTAGTTGCTATACTTATATTTTCCTTTTTATTATTTATTATTTTTTCCTCCGATTTCTGTTGGCAACTTTGGAATTTATTAAAATACATTAGTAATATTTTTGTCTTATTTGGCTTATTTTATAGGTTTCGGGAGGAGAAGATGAAATCCAGCAATTGCAAAAAGCATTGCTTGATTACTTGGAGGAAAACACCGAGACTGATCCTTCACTAGTGGTAGGATTCTTTCAACTTTTTTTTTTTTAAAATACCACGTGCTTATTCAAATTGGGTCTGAAAGAAAATTGGGAAATATCATGAAGGGGGAAATTGTCTGGAATGTCGACTTTTTAAACAAAAGGGTATTTGATAATCTGAGCAGAAAAGAATGGTTATGAATTGACTTATCTTATATGGAATTCTGGTGCAGATATTATACTGTACAGTAAGCTCTTGATTTTGCGGACCTTGATTTAACGAACTTCAGATTTAATGGACAAATTTTCCCGTCCATATGTCTGTTAATTTTAAATGCTTTTAACCAATATTTGCGTATGATTAACAGGTTATTAATTCACTGTTATTTTAAACAAATTTTAGCAGATAGGCTATCTGTTGAAATTACTGTAGTAATTTCACCGACATAAATAAATATATATCTACAACTATCTTCTACATGTTCAAATCCAAGAGTCACTCCTCATAAACAATGTTTGGCAGATCATTAGCACATGGTCATCCATATTGTGCATAGTGATTGGTTCCATTGTTGCCTATGGCATGACTTTCTGCCTTCAGCATTTTATCTATTTGCTCTAAACTTTTTTTAGTTGACCCATTATCCTTCTAATTTTACTGACTCATGTGATACTGTCCTTAGGTAAAATAGTCGATAGTGGTATTAAATACAGTTGTGTTTATCAGATTATCTTTTGACATCATTATAATGGTACTAAGTGAAATAATCTTTCTATCATTTAGATATTCTAAACATTACAACTTTTTTCTTAAAATATGGTTTTATCGCTGAAACCGGTTTAACTCAGTGGATAGAGCGTTGGCCTGCGGACTGAACGGTCCCGGGTTCAATTCCGGTCAAGGGCATGTGTCCTGGTTGTGGGCACATCCCCAGTGGGGGACATGCAGGAGATGGCTGATCGATGTCTCTCTCTCATCGATGTTTCTAACTCTCTACCCTTTCCCTTCCTATCTGTAAAAAATCAATAAAATATATTTAAATATATCTATATGGTTTTATCTGATAGAAATTGTTTTAAAATAAATCTCACTATTTGTATTCCTGATTTTGTACCAGTTTCATCAAACTCATATCTCATTTCTTTTCAGTTTTCTCGTAAATTCTATATAGCCCAGTGGTTCCGTGACACAACTTTGGAAACAGAAAAAGCAATGAAATCACAAAAAGATGAGGAATCATCTGAAGGTACACATCACTCAAAGGAAGTTGAGACAACCGGTCAAATTATGCATCGAGCTGAAAACCGGAAAAAGTTTCTTAGAAGCATTATCAAAACCACACCTTCTCAGTTCAGCACATTAAAGTAAGATCTAGAGGGAAAACATCTTAATTTATCTCTGTGAAATTATTTTACTTACTTAAGAAGAAATTAAATAAAATTTAATAACTTTTTGTTGCAGGATGAACTCCGATACTGTGGACTATGATGATGCTTGTTTGATTGTTCGATACTTGGCCTCTATGAGGCCGTTTGCCCAGAGCTTTGATATTTATTTGACACAGGTAAACTGGACCAGAATTCCTTATACCATGATATAGATTTATCCAACTCTGGATATTTGTGGATAGTATATGATATCGCTTCATTATTGGGAACAGATAAAGATCATGAAAGTCACATTTGTTTCTATGTTGACAAAAGATTTTTACTCACTTAAATAAAAACTAGAGACCTGGTTGGTGCACAGAATTCATGCACAGGGGATATGGCATCCTTCAGCCAGACTGCACCCTCTCGCAGTCTGGGACCCCTCAGGGAATGTCCACCTGCTGGCTTTGGCCCCCCGGGATCGGGTGGACATCCCTCTCACAATCTGGGATCCCTCGCTCCTTACCACCCGGCTCGTTGCTCCTCAGTGCTGCCACTGAGGCAGGAGAGGCTCCCGCCACTGACACTGCACTTGCCAGCCATGAGCCCGGCTTCTGCTCTTGGTGCTCAGTGCACATCATAGCGACTGGTTGTTCTGGTTGATCCCCTCTAATGGCCGCTTAGGCTTTTATTATATAGATTAGAGGTAACTGATATTTTTAATCTTTTGTTTGTTTGCATGCTGTATTTTGTTGAAGTGTTAAATGTTCTAAAATTTATGAAAATGTCAATGTTTGCTTGGCAGATCCTTCGAGTTCTTGGGGAAAATGCAATTGCCGTTCGAACAAAAGCCATGAAGTGTTTATCTGAGGTTGTTGCTGTGGACCCCAGTATCCTAGCAAGGGTAAAGAGGAGCGCACATGGTTCTTATTTGAACTTTCTAGTCACATTAAAATGTGAGCTTTAGGTGTAAACTCCGTTTTCTTTGTTTTTCTTCAGCTTGACATGCAGCGTGGCGTGCACGGGCGATTGATGGATAACTCCACCAGTGTCCGGGAAGCAGCGGTGGAATTACTAGGTCGATTTGTCCTTTGTCGACCTCAGCTGGCGGAGCAGTATTATGATATGCTGATTGAAAGAATATTGGTTTGTTGTTTGTCATTTTTATTATGATTTATGAATATAATTTGGTTTTCCTAGTATTGTCACATTATTTTTAATCTTAAATTAGAAAGAAAAGTAAATACCAATTACATATTTGTATTGCACAATCTATGAACTCTAGCAGCTTTCCAAAGGAGGATGTATTCCAGGTCTACTCAATACTCTAAAGGAAATCATTGGTCAAAATTGGATTCCTTTTTTTAGTTACTATTGCCCTTTGATTATGTCAGTTTATTACGAGTAAATGATAGAAATTACTGGCACAGTTAAATATTTTGGTTAGGAATCTGGGCTAATTATACATGTATATATAAGTGTACATATAAACAGGAAGATTCATTTCAATGAGAGCTAATTACAGAACTTATTTTTTAATCATGTATGTGTGTCTACATGATGTTTTCTTAAAGCTGAATTATGACAAGCAAGTTAGACGCGAAAGTCATTTGTTTCTTAAGAGCAAACTTAAATACTGTTCTAAGATACAGAATTTTCTTGCTTGTCATGCGTTTCTCTGGCCCTCGAACATTTTCCTGGAATATGAGAGGAACCATTGGAAGTATTAGACACCTCCGGAATCTACATACAAGCACTGCAGGCATATGGCTTCTTCTGTAACTCAACAGAGATGCATTAGGCACATCCAATGACAGTCTATCACCTTTAGTCTAATGTCAGAATATTGTTTGATTGAGAGTTAGAGATAATTTCCGCTCCAACTTTCATACAATTTTGATTGAAACAAAGTATTTAAGAATGGAAGAAGTTTAGTGCCTTAGTGTTTTCAAAAGTGCAGCGCAAAGCCTACAGGATTTCCAAGCTAATGAACTCTGACAGTATCTGCCCTCGGAATTTATTCTAAATGTTTTCACAATTGTCAAACTGCATAGTGGAAATAATTTTACACAATAAGTGTTCCATGCATTTTATTTATTTTTAAAAGTCTTTAATTATGACAATATGTAACATTAAAGAAAAATAGTACATTGAACACCCATGTATCCATCATCATATGTCATCTATATTCTTTGCTAAATTAGTTTAAATTAAAACATGTTACTACTTCTACCATAGATATTTAAGCTTAATTCTCACAAAAATAAGGATACTGCCCTTGTTTAACTAAAACCATTATTGTACCCAAACAAAATATCATCTAATAACCAGTCCATATTCAAATTCTTTAATTTTCCCAAATATTGGATGAAAAAAATTTTTTTATAAACAATCTGATGAAAGATCATACCTTGCATTGGGTGTTCACGTTTTAAAATTTAGTGTATTTTCTAACTCTCTTATACACTTCCCCTCTGACCTTATCAGACCAAGTCAGTCTTCTTATTCCTCATTGTTTTAATTTATTCTTTTGTTTTTTTGTATTTCCTATAAATCGTAAGATAGTGGCAATGGTTTGATTAGACTTACATTAGACATTTTTGCTAAAAGTGTTTCATATGCTGTTTAAGTGCCAGGCACTATTCTAAAAGCTTCATGTTAACTATCTCATTTAATTTTAGCAAGCTTATATTCTAGTATTGTGTTCAGTGCCAACTATTTAATATTTTTCCATGGATTAGATATCATATTTTAAAATAATGACAACATAAAATAACCCATATTTGTAGTAACATCAGTAAAAAGGCACATAAAGAAGAAATATCTAGACCATATTTATGTTACTATATAGTAACTATTCTGCTTGTTAAAATTTATTTTTTAACTAGAGGCCCAGTGCATGAAATTTTGTGCACTAGAGGGGTCCCTCAGCCTGGCCTGCGACCTCTCGCAGTCTGGGACCACTCGGGGGATGTCCGACTGCCTGAGGGATCGGGCCTACGCTGGCAGTCAGGCACTCCCCCGCAGTCCGGGACCCCTGGCTCCTTATCTTTTGCCTGCAGCAGAGGCGGTAGTGCTCCCACCACCTCCACTAGCTCTCCAGCCATGAGCCCAGCTTCTGGCTGAGCAGCGCTCCCCGTATGGGAACACACTGACCACCAGGGGGCAGCTCCTGCATTGGGTGTCTGCCCCTTGGTGGTCAGTGCGTGTAATAGCAGCTTGTTGTTCCACCATTCAGTCAATTTGCATATTAGGATTTTATTATATAGGATTTTATTTTATCAGATTTCATACATCTAGGAATATTGTTTTTTGTGGGTTTTTTTACATTTAAAAAAAAACTTTCTCTTCTTAGGATACTGGTATCAGTGTCAGGAAAAGAGTAATAAAGATCCTAAGAGACATCTGTATTGAACAACCAACATTTCCAAAAATTACAGAAATGTGTGTAAAAATGATTCGCAGAGTTAATGATGAAGAGGGCATTAAGGTAAGCTAAAACACTGACTACTTAAATATAATTTTTCATTAGTGTTTTTAAATAATTTAAGTGCTTATTATGTCTAGATTTCTGTTGGCATAAATATAAGGAGTGGGCAAAAGCAGATTTACAGTTCGTATGAAAAATAATGCAATAATTAATAATAATATAAGAATAAACTTTTATATACTCACAATTATAAACCTTGGTCCATCCACTTTACTAGTCAGTATTTTTAGATTATAAATTCAAGAAAAGACTTACTTTAATATTTCTAGATCTTGTATTAATAAAGGTAATCTTTCTTAAATTCAGCAAATATAATATTTAATGTTATAGGAATTGCATTTATATATAGGAAATTTATTATCAGATTAAGTAACGTTGATTTTTTTTCCTGGCGTGTGCTTGGTTTTCTAAATTAGTAAATAGTTTGTTGAAAATTTTATCCTGAGTTTATTAGTGAATTTACATATATGTGATTATCCCAGTATTTTTTTTTAAATAACTTCTTTCTTAAAGGTAGTAAAAATATGTTTTGTTGTTGTTTAAAATATTCAAGTGTAAACTATGCAAAAATTCTAGGCAAGGCTTATTGTCACCCATTTAAAATCTTTACCAAATTAAAAATATTACAATTTTGAGAAATTGGTGATTTTTTAAAAAAACTGATAAATTCATACCAAGAATTCCCAGTAACTTGTATTTTGATTAGTTGTTTATAGCTTTCTATTAGGCTTTAGTAAGAATTTGGGATTGAGAATTTTGCCATGTTTGTTATAATTACTTAGTTTGAAAATTTTCTTTCTTCTAGAAATTAGTAAATGAAACATTCCAAAAACTCTGGTTTACTCCAACGCCACACAATGACAAGGAAGCGATGACAAGGAAAATTTTAAACATCACTGATGTGGTAAGGACAGCAACAAGGTGATGGTCCCTGTAGGTGCAAAACCAGTTGAAGTCTGCCCCGTTTTACAAAAGGAGGGACAACATTGAGATAGTTAACTCGACACAGTACTACTTCTCTTATTTTATACTAGAGGCCCGACGCACGAAATCCATGCAAGGGGCTCGGCCCTTGGAGCCCAGCCCTGGCCAGCCCTTATAGCCCAGCCGGCCCTCACAGCCCCGGCTCCATCTGGAAGGTCGTCCACACGGTGGTTCTGTGTTTGGTCTAATTAGCATATTAGTTCTTTATTATATAGGATTTCTGGAGATAGTCAAGGGGTATAATTAAGATGAGGTTGGTGGTCCTACATAGCACCATATTTTGACATTCATTGACTTAAAGCATGAATACTAAAATTCTTCAAATTCCTCCAATCATTGAAACCTAAGAGGGAAAGAAATGAATGATGAATAGATAACAGTAATAGCCCAAGGATATAACCTGAAATGAAATAATAATTCGTACCTTTTTCATGAATTAGGATTAGTTTCATTATGTTTAATTGTGAAACTATAGATTTTTTCACCCAGAATACTTGTCATATTTTGAACATAAGAAATTTTATATTAATTACATGATTATCTGTTTCACTGATGTCTTTAAACCTGCAGGAAAAGTGAAACAAACATTCCTACTTTCGTTGCTTTAGATCTTATACATTTTTCTGACATCATATGATTCAAGTTATTGTTCAAAATATAATACCACATTTCATTTCAGTAAATTACGCTATTGTTTAATGTATTCTAAAATATCTATATTAATAAAAGCATAACATGCTAATTAGACAACCTTCTGGATGAAGCTGGGTCCTTGGTGCCAGAGGGAAGCTGCTGCTGGCAGTCAGGGGAAGGAAGGCCTGCTCTTGCATGAATTTCATGAATCGAACCTGTAGTTTGTAGAATAAAATTTAACATTGATAAATTATCAACTAACTGAAAATAATAGTTTACTTTAAAAATAAAATTTTTACTTGAGGACATGGATGAGGCATGTATATACTTAAAGCTAAAGCATAAAAGAATATTTTATTCAGAGTCAGTAAATTTATAATTTTGATATTTTCACTATATTTTTCCTCCATAGGTTGCAGCATGCAGAGATACTGGATATGACTGGTTTGAGCAACTCCTTCAAAACGTGAGTGTTATTTTGACTCCTTATAACAGATAACATGAAATTTAATAGTTCTTTGTAGACTTTATGATGTAATAGAACATTTTCAGTTATTTTTTTAAGTTTTTGCCTTTTTGGTAGGGACAGTTTATTTCAGTATATTAGACTGGATGTTATGGTTAATACCACTATTTAATCCATTATTCAGTTACTTTTACAAGTAAGTGTTTTAAATCAGTAATTGAAATTCTATCTTCCCTTTCAGGTAATTATTTTTTCTTTATCTCTTTAATCTAGATAATAGATATGAGAGCTATAAATAGACATACAGATTGCATTAAGTATATATTTACATAATTTGATATAAAACATTTAGGATTTCCCATAGTAGTGCAGAATTAAGCCACAATTCATATTCTTTTAAAATGTCATAAATAGGAATGTTTATCTCCCTACAAATTTTTTTATTGAGAAATTTTTGAGTACATAGAAGTACCCATCACCCAGCTTCAAAAATTATCAGCATCTTCCCAATCTTGTTTTATCTCTGTCCCTCCCCATTTTTTTTTGCTGTAATACTTTTAAAGCAGTTCCCATACTGTATATCATTTCATCCATAACTGCTTTAGTATCTGTCTCTAACAGTAATTACTTCAAAACACAATTTCATTTTCATCTATATAAAAATAAATATTAATAAGTTATTCCCTAATATCTAATACTTAGTTAATGTTCACATTTTCTTAATTGTATCAAAAGTATATTTTGACAGTTGGTTGGCAATTGTTTTGATTGATAAGGCTCTTAAGTTTCATAATCTATAATATTCGATCCCTCACACCTTTTTTCATGCCACTCATATGTTCTTCTGTAGACTATCCCACATTTCTGGATTTCATAGATCTCTTCCTTCTGGTGTCATTTAAGTTGTTCCTCTACTCACCATTTTTTTTCTGTAACCTCTTAGATCTAGGGACTTAATATTAAAGTTCAGTTTTGAGAGTAAGGGACAAGAATACTTCATAGGTGATGCTGAATATTATTGCATCATATCATGGCACATAATATTTGTCCCATTTTCAGTAATCTCTGAGTTGACTGATGTGTCTGTTACAAAATTTTTCAGGATCAGTTTTAAATGATGGCTACCTAGATTCATTATTTTCCTTAGAAGGTACAAAATACTGATTTTTTTCCAATTGTTTGATATGAAAGAGGAATTTTATACTGATTAATTAATTATTACTATAAACATAGCTTGTATAGGAAAGGCAGGGGAAATGCTTGATTCGTTTACATTACTTAATTTTCCAAACAATGAGTTTTCATATCATCCTCCAAATATGACTAGTTAGTTTTTTTCATTTTTTAATATCAGTATGAATTGATTTTTATGATTTTGATGTATTTTAATTTATTGCAGTCATAATTCTTTTTGAAGCTCAGATTGTCCCATCTTTGCCCATTGTTAGTCCCTTCAAGTTGGTCTTATATACTTTTGATGTAACCTTATTACTCTTTTGTAACCTGGATAACTTCGGCCTCTACAAGATGCCCTAGACTTACCTTGTACATTTCCTGCTCCAAATCTGAAATCAGTCATTTTTCCAAAGCGTCCTAATTCTCTTCACTGGGAATAATCTGGGTGCTGTGGCTGTTTGTTGCTAAGGGTTATCATAGCTTTTGACTTTTTTAAAGTATGTGTTTTTTTAGAAAAAGAAATCAATTTATATTGATTTTTAAAAATAATTTTTTAGTGTATTTTATTGAATTTTTACAGAGAGGAAGAGAGAGGGATAGAAAGTTAGAAACATCAGTGAGAGAGAGACATCGACCAGCTGCCTCCTGCACGTCCCCCACTGGAGATGTGACCGCAACCAAGGCACATGCCCTTGACCAGAATCGAACCGGGACCCTTCAGTCTGCAGGCCGATGCTCTAACCACTTAGCCAAACCGGTTCCGGCTATATTGATTTTTTAAATGTATTTTATTGATTTCAGAGAGAGGAAGGGAGAGGGGAGAGCGATAGAAACATCAATGATGAGAATCATTGATCGACTGCCTCCTTCATGCCTCCCCCTGTGCCTTCTGACCCCTACTGGGGATCAAGCCCTGACCACTAGTTGAACAGCGCTCTCCTGGTTCATGGGTTGATATTCAACCACTATATTGATATTTTTAACTCAAATTTGAGATCATGAGATTCTTTTTATTTTATTCTCTCCTCCAAGTGTGAAAATTGATTCCTAAAGAAATAAACACAATTTTTATTTGCTTTGCCCCACTATATTAACAGTAAGATTATTGAATATAGCTTGATATTTTTGCATTTCTTTTTATCTGTAGCACACCATTAGAAATCTATCTTGAAATAACTTTTTCTGTTTCACTATATCAACAATTTACTGTCTAGTGAAGTTGATTTCTTCTGTTTACTTTTAAAATTTTAGCTTCTAAATTTTAAGCAATATTTTTAGTAATAAAATAGTATTTAATGATATTTTAACAACCAAAATGTTTCATTGAGGCATAATTTACATGCAAAAATATTCACTAATTTTAGGTATACAGTTTCATTAATTAATAATTATATACAGTGATGTAACCTCTAGCACAA
This sequence comes from Lasiurus borealis, assembly GCA_004026805.1. Classification (NCBI taxonomy): domain Eukaryota; kingdom Metazoa; phylum Chordata; class Mammalia; order Chiroptera; family Vespertilionidae; genus Lasiurus; species Lasiurus borealis. The sequence goes on along the minus strand of PVJN01001353.1, from coordinate 46,911 downwards.
ATAAGATGTAGAATATCACCCTTAAAAGCTTCCTTGTGCCTCTTTTTAATGGATCCACTCCCTCTGGTCCTAGGAAACCACTGGCCTACTTTTTGTCACTATAATTGTACCTTTAGTAGAATTTTATTTCAGTAGAATCATGCAGCTTATATGATTAGAAGTCCAGTTGGCTTAAGTTGTGATTTACTTCTCTTAATTAGAATATTGGCAGTACAGTATTATTATATTCCTTTTTATTGCTAACTGGCATCAATAGTATCATTTCTTTTTTCAATTTTATTTATTAAATTGATGGGGTGACATTGGTCAGCATGAGCAGATAGGTTTCCAGTGTGGGTTTCCATGTTACAGGATCTGTATGTTGCACCGTGTGTCCACCACCCACAGTCAGATCTTCTCCCGTCACCTTATATGAGGACCCTTTGTCCCTCACCCCCCTTCCCTCTAGCAGCCACCACACTGCTGTTTGTGTTATGAGTTTCCGTTTATATCCGACACTAGCAGCCCAGGCCCCCACAGCTTCTTCTGGACGGTCGTCCGGAAGGACTTCCGGTCTAATTAGCATATTACCCTTTTATTATTATAGATATGAGTGAAATAATATGGTTCTTAGCTTTTTCTGACTGACTTATTTCACTTAGCATAACGTTCTCAGAGTCCATCCACGTTGTTGCAAATGGCACTAGGTCATCCTTTTTTATACAGAAACGTAAGTGAACAGTAAGAATATTTATGCAGAGTAAAAGAAGCTTTACACCAAACATGTCAAACTAAAGGCTTACATGAGCCAAATAAGATGTGGGCTGCAAAAAAAACAAAAGCTTCAATTTTATTAGAAACACGGTTTATTTCAATAGAGACATGATGAATTCAAAGGGATGAAATGTATAAGCAACAACATAAAATAATAGAACATTTTAATAAAAATCAATATTTTTTCTTGAACATTAACTTACCAGACACTGAATAATTCCACAAATTAATAAGCGTAATGCAAATAAACCTATTTTTTGTGTTCTCTGAGAGCGAAATATTTCCTGTTGGTCACACCAAACAAGTCAGTCCAAGACTAATGATGTGGCAATCGACTGCTAAAATACTCGCTGCTGGTATTAGTGGACAGAAATGGTGCGCCTGCACGTAAGGGAAATAAATGCACCACAATTTTAGTAATCAGTCACTAGTGAACGTTGTAGTTCATTATTAATAATTATGTACAACAGGACATTGTAAAAATTAAGTTAGGAAATTTTTATTAAGGCGTTTCTTAATACCAGTATATTGGCTGGGCCCCAGAAATATTCATTGTGGGTCACATGTAGCCCTGGCTGGGGCTGCCAGTTTGACATGGTTGCTTTACACAGAAGAGTACATATTCCAGTTCTATTTGTATGAAGTTCTAGCAGAGGCTAACTAGTTTCTATTGTGAAAAATCAGAAGAATGGTTGCAGGGGCCAGGGATTGGCTTGGAAGAAATATGAGAGAACTTTGGGTTAATAGTAGTCTGTCAGTGTTTCTAACGTTATCAAGATTACCTGTGATTTCTCAAAGATGCAAGTGCTAAGGCTTTGCCCCAGGCTTCGTTAATGAGTAACTTGGAAGACGGGGCCCATATTGCATATTTAAACAGCTTCTCCCAATGGTTCTGCTAAGCTAAAGATGGAGAACTACTGTTCTGTATCTTTGTTGGAGTTTGAGTTATAATGGTGAATTCATTTAATAACACTCGGCAAATGTACACTGAAGACTTACACATTTCATGTAAATTTTACCTCAAAAGAAAAGGGGAGCATACTGATATCTACGATTTACTTACAAACACATCCACAGTAAGATGTGTGTATATACATATTCTTAAGCATACATCTTTACATACTCATGGTTTAGCATCAGTGTGTATGTGTGCTTTAACATTAAAGAATAAATATTTCGGTAATCATTTCGGAGGACCCAGGACATTTTAAAATAAATTTAATACCCTTGAATGATAACTTCTAAAAGGCTAGGAATAAAATCTGACAGAATAAACTGCAAAATCTAAAATGAAAGTTATGCTAAATGGGAGAATGTTAAAAGATCTCACCAAAATTAAGAACAAAAAATATTCATCAAACATGTCAAGGTGATTGTAAAATGTGTTTGGAAAAATAAAGAACTAGTAAGTAATAGTTGCCTCTGAAAAATGCACAAATATTGATTTGCCTTACCATACATCAGGACTAATTTTTAAAGATATAGTACTTAAGATTGTATTATACTAAAGAAGAACTAACACCTTCTCTTCCCAAAAGTTCTAGAGTAGGGAAGACGTCCAAGGTTATTTTAAGATTGTATGGTTCTAAATAAACCAGTGGAACAAGATAGGCTAGTAATAACCCACCACATATATAGGTGTTACTAATATATAAAAACCCTGGGCTCAGCACATCCACAACTTGGAGGCTCAACCAACCAGAAGTTGGTCTTAATGTCAGTGCTGGGTTGCCATGCGACCCAGCCCTGACTGCTGAGGGGGCTGTGAATCAGGCCCAGAGGAAGGCCTGAAGAGAGAGGCAGGTCTGATCCATAGCAGCTGTTGCTCAGCACTTGCCCCTCTCTTTAGCTCCAGGCCTGTCAGCAGCCACACCTCCATTTCTCGCCAGGCCTCCTCCAGGACTGCTGACCAGCCCTGCCTTTCTGATCAGGCCCCATTGATAGGCCAAGAAATACTGACTTGCATAGAAACTGACCAATCAGAACCAAATCTGAATCAACTGTGAGGAGTCAGTAGCTGCCAAGGAGGCGGAGATTTTGACGCTGACAGGCATAGAAACCGACCAATCAGAACCAAATTGGCCAGCAGAGGAGGACAGTTTGGGGTAAGATCAGGCCAGCAGGGAAGGGCAGTGGGGATGAGATTAGACAGGCAGAGGAGGGCAGTTGGGGGCCATCAGGCCAGCAGGGGAGTGATTAGGGTGTGATCAGGCTGGCAGGCAGAAGTGGTTAGGGGCAATCAGGCAGGCAGATAGACGAGCAGTTAGGAGCCAGTAGTCCTGGATTGTGAGAGGGATGTCCCAGATTGGAGAGGGTGCAGGCTGAGCTGAGGGGAACCCCTCCAGTGCACGAATTTTGTGCACCAGGCCTCTAGTAATTACTATAAAATAGAAGTGGCACTGCAGTTAATGTGGAAAGGATTTTCAGTAAATGGGCTGGGACCACTGGCTTTCTATAAGGAATTTTTTTAAATTGATTCCTACTTCACCTCAACAATCAATGCAATATAGATTAAAGGAAATCTTTTAAAACTCATAAGAAAATACTATGTGAATATATTTTTCAATTTTTGGGGGGAGCGGATTTCTTAAGTCACAAAAGACATTAACCTTAAAAAGAGGTTGATAGATTTTACTACCTTAATATGAAGAATATTTAGGAATCAAAAGACCTCTTAAAGTGAAAACCACAAGTCACCAACCAAGAAAAGATACTCAATATATATGTAATTGAGAACCTGTTGTTATTAAAAAGATATCATGAACTCCACACCTACAAACCAATATAAGGCAAGAGTCCTGACAGAAAAATTAGTAAAAGTCATGAATAGGCGTTTTATAGAAGATATAGCACATATGGCCTTGATGGTGTTCAACCTCAGTAATTCAGGAAATAACAAATCTGGACCACATTTTACACTCATGTGATTGGCAAAAATTGAGAAGTCAGATAGTAAATTTTGGAGAAGAAATTAATTAATTATCTCCTAAACACTGCTACTAATTGAGAAAATATTACAACCAATTTTTTCAAATGGCATCCTATCTAATAAAAGAGTAATATGCAAATTGACTATACCTCTGCTACACCCACAAACTACACCCATCAGCCAATCGGAGCGAGTATGCACATTAACCCAACCAAGATGGCTACAGCACAGAGAGCAGGAGAGAGGCTCGGGTTGCCTCTAGTGATGGAGGAAGCCCAGCTTCCCGCACACCCTGGCTGGTCCAGGCTGCTGCTTAAGGCAACGAAGTTTCACTGGCTGTGTGAGCAGAAGGCTTGGCTCTGCTCCAGGCTACAAAGTTTCAGTTGTAGAAGATAAATAATCCCAGATACCAGGGCCTCCACTTGGGTCGCTGGGGGGCCTGGCCAGCCTGCAAACCACCACAGGCCCCTCGCCCAGGCCACACCCCAATGGGAACACCCACCCTGATCTAGGACATCCTTCAGGGCAAACCAGCTGGCCCCCACTCATGCACCAGGCCTCTATCCTATCTAATAAAAGAGTAATGCAGATTGTCCATCACTCTAACACACAAGATGACTGCCCCCAAGTAGACACAAGATAGCCACCACAAAATGGCCAGCAGGGGAGGGCAGTTGGCAGGGATCAGACCTGCAAGGGAGGGCAGTTGGCAATCAGGCCAGCAGGGGAGGGCAGTTGGGGGTGATAAAGCCTGCAGGGGAGGCCAGGTAAGGGTGACCATGCCAGGAGGGAAGGACAGTTGAGGGTGACTAGGCCAGCAGAGGAGGGAAGTTGAGGGTGACCGGGCCTGCAGGGAAGAGCAGTTGGGGGGACCCAGGCCTGTAGGGGAGGGCAGTTAGGGATGACCAAGCCTGCAAGGGAGGGCAGTTGGGGGTGGCCAGGCCCACAGGGGAGGGCAGTTAGGGGCAAACAGGCTGGCAGGGGAGCTGTTAGGCATCAATCAGGCTGGCAGGGGAGTGGTTAGGGGGTGATCAGGCTGGCAGGCAGAAGTGGTTAGGGGCAGTGAGGAAGGCAAGCACATGAGCAGTTGGGAGCCAGCACTCCTGGATTGTGAGAGGGAATCGGACATCCCTTAAGGGGTCCCAGAGTGGAGCGGGAGCAGGCTGGGCTGAAAGACCCTCCTCCCCCATGCATGAATTTCATGCACTGGGTCTCTAGTTATTTCATAAAATTGAGCGTTCATGTGTCCTATAATTCAGCAATTTTGCTGAGGTACATATAACCAATAGAATCTTGCATTGTGCACCTAAAGACAAAGAGTGTTCATTATATCACTAAAATTGTAGTTATCCTATCTTGAGAAGAATGGATAAATGAATTATAGTATAGACACACAATGGTTTGTTATGTAGTGGTGAAAACAACAGTTAAATGCAAAGCCTGGATTACAGTTAGTGGCATAATGTTGAATGAAAAAGGCAAAAAGATATAGACAACTATAGCCCATATGCCTTTTACAAAGTTGAAAAATCAGGCAAGATTATAAACAGTACACAGCTTAGATAATTTTTTAAAGCAAAGAAATGATCAAATTCCTCAGAGTGGGTACCTTAAAAGTGAAAAAGGAAGATATCATAATGGAAGGAGCACATTGGGAAACATAAATTATTGGAATTGTTCTTATTTTTGAGTTGGGTGCACAGTGAATTGTTAAAATAAATTAAAACGGCAACTACAGTATTGGTGGTGTGTCATGAACCAACATTTATGATTAGCACTTTTGTGTATACTTGATATCGTGGAGAAGAAAAAGCAGAAACAAGGGTGAGGGCATTGTTTTCTATTCCTGCCTTAAAAAGACCAGCCAGCCTGAGATTTTAATCGCTGCTTAAGGAATGAAGTTATGGAGTAGTACAAAAAGAATTTGCTGTTCAGAATTGAAACTGGGTAAATTGAAATCTTCTGCTTTGGTTTATTTCTTTAAGATGGGGGCAGTATATGTGTTACGTTATTCTGATTGCTATTAGTTGGTTTAATCATCCATGCATCTTGCAGTGAAAGTGTAAATGTGTGCATTTCCAGTACCAGCCACGTTTTTTAAGTTTAAATTAACATTAAATTTTATTTAATTTTAATTCCTTAGTTATACTAGCCACTTTTCAAGTGTTGAGTATTTGCATGTGGCTCAGGGCAACCGTATTGGACAGCATAGATAGCAAACATTTTCATCATTACAGAAACCTATATTGGACAGCATTGGAACCCTTTACAGAAATCAAATACACATTTCAACTTATTTAATAGCCCCAGGATTGTATTAGCTAATCATTAAGCAAAGTAGATATGCCTCCAATGACTCTACCAGTGCATTGAGCTATGATTATGAAAAATTGAATAGGATAGGGGCTTGGGTAGGGGTGTTTTTAGTGTGGTTGGCTATAGTTAGATTGATCTCTTCCTTATTCATAACACTTTTCTAACATTGTTCATTAATAATTTGGCAAAGGATAACACAGAAGAAATCTAGACTTACATTTTATAAGTCCAAGATTAAAGGTGCAATTCAGATACAGTTATAATTTATAAGTGATGTAATTAACACATTATATAATTTTTGAGACATTAAAGGACTTTGAATAATGAGGAATGGAACCCTAACTCTTTCAAATAATTATACTAGCACTGAGTGGTACTCTTAAAAGAAGGTCACCTTTCTAAGTTCTCTCATATCCTACCTCAGGTCCCACATACAGCACTTTAAATACTTCATACTAAAATTGTTTGAAAGTATTTATAAATTACTGGTTTATAAGTTATTTTTTAAATACTTGTTTTATATTTTTATTTGCATTTTCAGTATTTAATTGTTAATAACACATTGAAAAGCTTATTATGGACACATTAAATGCGTTTTTATTATCATTGCCTAATGAATAATTATCCTGGGATCTTTTTTTTTATATATACACATATATAGTTGTTGAAGTCCGAAGAGGATTCCTCATATAAACCTGTGAAGAAAGCTTGTACTCAACTTGTTGATAACCTAGTTGAGCACATTCTTAAATATGAGGAATCTCTAGCTGGTAAGACATTTTATATATTGGTCATTAAGTTGATTTTATAAGATATTTTAAAATACTTTGGGCATATTTCTCATTTTTGCCTCTGGCTCTGCTTAGCCTAATACTGAACTCTACTTCCCTCTTGAATGAAATCTGTTTTTTGTGTGATGTTGCAGCCTTGATTAGATTGTTAAGGTTGACTAAGACCGTCTAGCGCGATGAAGCATGGGCCTCATCTCTTTCACGTCTTCCCGTTGCATAGCCTTTTAGATGTCAGAGTGAGCAGGGATAAAAGCAAGTCCGGGGAATAACACATACTTAGCTAATTGCACTCATTCAAAAACTGTTGGATGTATTTTACATCCTATAAAATTTTCTCTCCAAATGAAATTGGTTTAGCTCTTATAAAAATATTTTAAATGATTTGTAATATATTCCTAATACTATTTTTAATTGTTATATAAAATGTGCTTAATCTTGCTTGAGCTAGTAAGCTATTAATATTTTTACTTTAAAACTTTTCTTAAATATCAGTGTTATTATGTAGCAACTTAATCAGTGACAAGTCTAAAATTGTTAATCAGAATATAAATAATTATATGAAAACTATAAAAGTCAGGTTTGATATCTATTGCTTAAAGCCCACAAGACTAACATGACTTGGATCACCTGATGTATATTAATAAGGAATAATACTGGAGGTCATTCTCCAATATGGGGGCCAGTTGCCTCTTACAGAGGTACATTTATGGCACCTCCGGAAACTTGATAACCCTTTATATTTTTATGCAGTATTTTTTCTTTAATGTTTTCTTCTTTTTTTTTTCATTTTCCATGTGTACCTTTTTGTCTTTTTTTCTTTTTGTTCTGTTTTCTCTATCCTAGATTTTAAGGGTGATACTGTTGTCTCTTGATATTAAAAAGTTGCTAATCTCCTCTAAAAACTCATTTGCCATCCAAGAACCATTCTGACTAGCACCATTTCCCTCTCACCTGAAGTGTTTTGTTTTCCTTTTTACTGCGGCACTGCTCCACCGTCTTCGCTCCTCACTCCCATCTTCTATCACTCTCTCCCTCAGCTTCATTGTCCCCTGTACCTTTAAACACAGTATCACCTCAGCCAAATCGGTGTCGTCTCCCTTGGCTAATGTCCATTCCCATATTGGCTTGTATCCACTGTTAGATATAACCAACATCTTGTCTCTTCCCAAAAGCTCATCTCTAAACTTCCCAACTTCCATTCTGTTTTTTAACTTAAACCCTCCTCCCCTCAGGGAGAAAGTTAGCCTTCTATAGTGCAGCCTCTTTGTCCTTTATTCTTAATATCTGCCATTTACATATTAAAGATAAAAACGAAGTGCAGGAAGTCTAGTATAAGAAACATTAATGAGTTATATTGATGAATGTGTTGAATCTATTAAGAGGATAACATTGAGTGATTTAAATAATAGTCTGTATAATTTTCACTGCCTTGTCATATTTTAGTGTCTTATTTCTTGTTTGTTTTTTCAGACTCTGACAATAAAGGTGTGAACTCTGGAAGATTGGTGGCTTGCATAACCACTTTGTTCTTATTCAGCAAAATAAGACCCCAGCTCATGGTTAAACATGCCATGACTATGCAGCCATACCTTACGACTAAATGTAGTGTAAGTATAGACCTTCCTGTTTTTCTCCTTACAGAAACTGTACTAAATATTTTACCTTTAGCATTCAGTGTCATTCACATTTTCACTGACAGATGACAGTTCCTCCCCCTGACAGATCTACTGTGTTGTGTTCTCAAATTTTTGTTCTAATATTTATAGAAGCTGTCTGCAAACATTTTTCTGGTTTATTAAGCTCAGGCACCATTTCTCATTAAGCCAAACACTCCATATGTGCTTAATAAATGTTGTAACTTATTATTAAGATCACAAAGCTAAATGACGAAGAGTGAGAAACTTAATGTCTTTTGGATTCTGAATTTGCTTTTAATTGTCATTTTTAGTATATTTTATTTTAAACATTTATTTTTATAATACACCAATATGTTGAATATAGAAATTTAGTTTGTCACAGATGTTAGGCTGTTACTTTAAGTTAATATTACACATACTAAGTTTTCCTAGAATCAACTGTGAAAACTTAAGTAAAATAATGCAGCAATTTATATGGTAACGTGGTGAGTTAAGTGGCTTATTACAAACACTAAATTTGAAAATACTTTGAAAACGTTATAATGTAGTTTTTCACTTGCTGTTTTCTCAATTTTTCTAAGGAACTAATTTTAACAGTTTTCTCTAAATTTGTTTTGCTGCTATAGTCAGATGTTTTTGTGCTATAAATTAATAAGTTCTAAATGAAAACCTTAGGATGTCCTGAGATAGAAATGTTAAGAATTGAGGAAAGTAATAGAAAATAAGTATATAAAATCAACATATTATACTTGTGAGACCCTACTTCTATTTTTAGGGCTTGGCTTGTATTACATCCAGAAATAAATGGATTAATATGTAATTTTATGGCCGATAATAATACCTAATATTTACTGAGCATAATGCCAAGCCCTGTGAAGAATTTTACATCCATTCTTTCATTTACTTTGTGAAGTTGATATCATTCTGACCTGTTTTACAGACGAGGAAATGAAAATTTAAGAAAATATAAGTAACTTTCCCAGTATTGCACAGTCAACCAGTCCTAGTCTGTTTGCTTTTAGATTCTGGACTGTAATGTAATTGGCATAAATAGTCCTCATTTGCAACAACATTTTTGGGAAGTAGGGTTACTTTGAAAACATTTTTACACAACTTTTTATATTTATGCAGATACAAAGCTTTGCATAGTGTTTCCCACATTTGCAGAAAATACATTCTGAGATCCCCAGTGTGTGTCTGAGACTGCAGATAGTACCAAACCTTATGTGTATTGTGCTTTTTCCTATACATACGTACCCTCTCACGTAAAGGAAGCACTTTATGGCTTCTCTGGCATATCTCAGTCGCCAGCAGCACTGTTCCTATACTGTAAGGCCGTTACGAAGTAACATAAGGGTTACTACTTGAACACAAGCCCTTTGATTCTGGGACAGTCACTCTGATCAGTCAAGATGGCTAACAAGTGACCAGCAGGCAGGGAATGTGAATATCGTGAAGATGCTGGGCGAAGGAACGATTCCTGTCTTGGACAGGATGAGTGGAACAGCACAAGATTTCACCACGCTGCTTAGAAAGGCATACCACCTAAAACTTACGCATTGTTTCTTTCTAGATGTTTTCCATTAATATTTCTGAGTGGTAGTTGACCCCAGGTGAATGCAATGCAAAGGGAACCACAGATAAGGGGACTGCTGTAAGCCTACCTTACATAGGATAAATGCTTTTTTCGCTGTGGTCTGCGGTCTTCTTTTTTCCATTTAAGTCTAAGATTTTATTGTTCCTGTGCTTTCGTTGATAAGTTAAGGACCCAGTCATAAAACGGATAACAGGGCTTCTCAAGCTCAGCACCATTGACAGTTAGGGCTGGCTTATTTTGTTGTCAAGAGCTGCTGTGAGCATTGTAGGATGTTTGACAGCATCTCCTATCCACTAGATGTCAGTAGTATGCCCCGAAACCCTTTCTGTGATAACCAAAAATGTCTCCAGATAGTGTCAAATATTCCTTGGGGGACAAACTCACCCCTAATTGAGAAATTACTCGGCTAACATGTCCCATTTTGAAAAATACTGCTATTAAAAGCTGTATCCATCTAGGTAAAATTCTCTGTTAATATTTAAATACGTTTGTTCAGAATTGTTTTGTATAAAATTTTAGGGGAAAAAACAGTAACTGTGACATTGTGATTAAGTGACCCAAAGATCACATGGTAGTTAGTGGCAGAGCTAGAATCAGGATCCTAAAACTGAGCCTCTTCCCTTCATACTTTAAAAAAGCTCTTTTCTAACTGGGTTCTGTTATGTGGTGGTGTTTTTAAACAAATTTTACATATTTAATACTTCAGCCTCAAATAGGTAGAAGTGTATATAGTTTCTTTTTGGATTTCTTATACTCATAAAGTACTGATTTTATCTTTTCAGACACAAAATGATTTCATGGTTATCTGCAATGTTGCAAAAATCCTAGAACTGGTGGTACCACTGATGGAGCATCCAAGTGAAACTTTCCTTGCCACTATTGAAGAAGATCTAATGAAACTGATCATCAAATATGGCATGACTGTAAGCATTCTGTCGACTAGAACGCAGTTCACAAATGAGAACTTAATCTTCTGTTTTTTACCTTCGTCTTCATCTTTTGTCTAAAGAGCAATCTTTTCTGTATCTTTTAGGTAGTACAACATTGTGTGAGCTGTCTTGGGGCCGTTGTAAATAAAGTGACACAGAATTTTAAATTTGTATGGGCCTGTTTCAATAGATACTATGGTAAGTTGCATGGCTGGACTTTCAAATTATTTTGCTAGTTTCTGCAATGTCCTCCTTTTGAATGCATCTGATTAAGGGTAGTATTTAGGGAATTATAAGAGATGTGATATTAGAAATGGTATTTCCTGGTATCTTTGGTATCCTTTTAATAACCCAATATAATTACTTAGGAAATATATTTCCTCTAAATAAATGTTGGTAAGTTTTCTGCCCAGTATGTCAAATAAAATGTAAATATTTTTTCTTACATTAATTATCTTAGACTCTGAGGAGTGTCCTCATAATTCTAGACATATTTAACACTTAGAACTATTAATAAAATTTGGTCATAATTCATTAGCAATAATTTGAACATAATAATTTAAGAATTAAGAGTTTGTTATAAATAAAAATTACTTAACTTTTACCAGGTGCCATTTCAAAATTAAAAATTCAGCACCAAGAAGATCCAAATAACACTTCGCTTCTATCAAACAAACCAGCACTTCTTAGATCCCTCTTCACCGTTGGAGCACTCTGTCGGCATTTTGATTTCGATCTGGAAGATTTTAAGGGCAACAGTAAGGTAAAGATCTTAATATGAATTACTTAATATATTATACTAAAATAGAGCTATGTGACCCTGTCAACGGAAAATGACTAAAATGATCCAGGATGAAGGCAGCAGTAGTCTGATTTAATCAGCACTCTGGACAGTGCTACTCAAACTATGGTCCTCAGACTGACTGCTCTGAGAGCTGTTTACACTAGTCTGTGATAAGAGAAGTAACCACAGCTTACATCAGCTTTGTGAGAGTGGTGCACTGTTTGGGTCAGCCGCCGACTTCAGTTCTTCCCCGTTCTCAGTGCGGGGGTAGTACATTATTTACGTTCTGGCACAAGTTTCTCTGTCACAGATCTTTATTTTGAATGTCACTATTCTAAAATGTATTGATTTATAAACTTATTAGTGACTTATTCTTTAGTCAAGTTTACACGTGGAAATTCTCATTGTTTGCTATTAGCTATTTTTTTCCTTTATAGTTGAAAACTGATGTAAATTACCCTTCTTTATAATACTGATTTTTTTCTCCTTAGGTTAACATAAAGGATAAAGTACTTGAATTATTGATGTATTTCACAAAACATTCAGATGAAGAAGTACAAACAAAAGCCATCATTGGTCTAGGTAAGCTAAGTCTAAATTTCATTATAGTTTTAATTGTTTGAGAGGTTGAGCAAGTTTTAAAATATTATGAGTCTAAACTGTTCATTTATTTATGTATGTTTCTATTCATAGTAGGATCTGCTGTGTAGAATATAGGAGTGGGGGTTAAAACACCTGGATTCCATTCCTAGCCAGCCAATGACTTCCTGGTGACCTTGAGCAAGTCACATAACTTCTCTGTTAATCAGTTTCCTAATTAATAACTAGAGATGACAGTACTGTCTCCTTCCCCTACTTATAGGGTTTCATAAGAACATTCATTCAAGCCCAGCTGGTGTGGCTCAGTGGTTGAGTGTTGACCTATGAACCAGGAGGTCATGGTTCAATCCCCGGTCAGGGCACATCCCCAGGTTGTGAGCTTGATCCCCAGCGTGGGAGGATCAATGAGGCAGCCGATCAATGACTCTCTCTCTCATCATTGATGTTTCTATCTCTCTACCTCTTCCTTCCTCTCTGAAATCAATAAAAATGTATTTTTATAAAAAGAACATTCATTCAAGCACTTTGATACAAAACAATGATTTCGAAGAATTTTGTGCTATTGCATATTTTTTAAATGGTTCTTTTTTTCTTTTCTTTTTTAAGCTTGATCATTATATTTGCCTAGTATTTGTAGTAAAGATAGTGGTCAGTCTACACTGGCTTTTATTCATACGAAATACTTGAAACAATTTGGATGTATATCTATCCCATATCATTATTTTTTAGGAACATTGATGTAGGGTTTGTGGCTTATCTGGATGGGCCATGGGATACAGGAGAAATAGGGACAGCACTAAAGTATCTGGATTGAATGCATTGAAAGCAATACAAGAAGAATACTGTCCAGATTTTTGTTTTTTATTGTTTGGTTTTTGTGCAAATACATGTAAAATTACTCAATAAAGTTAATAACTTACTTTGCAACTTTATTTTGGTAACATTAACAAGGTTTATAATTGAATATGTAGGGACAACCACTTATATTAGTCTTTTGAACTAAAATGATGTAATAAAAGATTCTGAGTTATTCAGATCTTATTAAACATTTACTGATTTCTTTAAATAAGTTTAAATTTTGTTATGATATTTCTCCCTCCCTTTCAGAAGTTACATTTAGCAAATATAGTAAAAATTCAAATCACTTTTTAGGAAACTGTATTGATACTATTATATTCAATAAATTATATTCGAGTCAAATATGTACCATTGAATATTTAGTCTGGACATAGCTATATGAAGTGGCAGGAATAATAGTACTGCATTTGATTCAGAGAACAAACACAGTTAACCCTTGAACAGATGGGGTTAGGAGCATTCACTCTCACACATTTGAAAATCTACAGTATAACTTTTGACTCCCCAAAAACTTAAGTTATCCTTTAGTATCTGAGGGACTGGTTTCAGGACTCCATCATATACTAAAATCCAAAGAAGTCCAAGTTGCTTTTATGAATTGGTAGAGAGCATTATGTACAGTCAGCCCTCTGCATCCACAGATTCCCAGCCTCCGGTCAAAAATACTGTGTTCCACCCGAGGTTGGTTGCCTTCACAATGTGAAACCGAGGGATTTAGAGAGAGAGGAAGGGAGAAATAGAAACATCAATCACCTGCCTCCTGCATGCCCCCTCCTGGGAATGGAGATGTACCCTGCCCAGGAGGAAGCTCAACCCACTGAGCAACACTGGCCAGGCTGTAAATATTAACTGAAATAAGCAGTACCATTTTAAAAAAATAGTACCTCTAGGCCAGTTAATGAAAAAAATCTTGCCTGGGCCATAGTCTTCCTGTGTGACCTTGGGCTAGTTATCTGATCACTCTATGCTTTGACTTTAGTTTGTTATTTGATATCAATAACACTTGCTATCATCAAGGATCTTCATTTTATCTCACATAAATTACTATTTTATACAAATAAGCATAGATAATAGTAATTTACTATGTTAACTTATAGAATTCAGCTTTGTGGCTTCGTTATAATGCCATATGAGAAGTAAATGGAAAATATTTTTAGCTTTATTTTGAATTATTCTGTTTCATCAAATGGATATATTTAAATATATTTTTAAAGTAATGCCAAAGTAGTACTTTCTGCTAAGGATCTAAAATATGTTTGTAGACATTACCTCTTAAATCCTGAAAACATCCCTGTGAGGTAGGTGGGTGGTAAATATTATTGTCCCCATTTTACAGATGGAGAATTGAGGCACAGAGAGATTATGTGGCACCCCCAAGGTCACACTACAAGTCAGTGGTGGAGCCAGAAATAGAACCCAAGACTCCTGACTCCTAGTCCATTCCCCTAGCCAGTAGACCCTGCTCCCTCCTCAAGGTTTCCTCTTGTGTGAAATACTCCTTTGAAATGCCATTTCTTGTTTTTAATTCGTGAGGAAAGAAGTGCCTGCTCTAATGCTTCTCTAGGTAAGGCCGCCAGCATATTCTTCCAGTCGTTCTAAGTTTTAAGTTTTGAAATAAGGAGTTTTTTTCTGTAATTTATCAACATTGTCACTAAATGTTACATTTCATTTTACTGTGACTACATCAAAGGATTTTTTTCTCATTTCTTTAGGATTTGCCTTCATTCAGCATCCAAGTCTAATGTTTGAGCAAGAGGTGAAAAATCTATATAATAATATCTTATCTGATAAGAACTCCTCCGTAAATTTAAAAATACAAGTGTTAAAAAACCTCCAAACCTACCTGCAAGAAGAGGATACGCGAATGCAGCAGGCAGATAGAGACTGTAAGTGAGAATGTATTTTTTAACGTCGCAGCGTGGCTACAGTTAGATACTCTGACTCATTTTTAATGCAGGTATCAACATTTCCTTATCTATTACATGAAGGAATTCCGTTCAGAAGGAGTCCTTAAGTCCATAGCTAGGCTTAAGGGTATTCATAAACTCCCTAAAATTATACAACTTCATTTAGGTGAATACATTAACATTTTGAGGGAGGAAGGGATTGCAGTTCTCAGCTTCTCAAACGGACCTCTAACAAACACAAAAAAAAAACATATATATATATATATATATATATATATATATATATATATATATATATACACACACACACACACATACACACACACACACACACACACACACACACACACACACACACACACGCCATTGAGCCAGAGCTCTCGCGAGCTCTAACATTTTGTGCTTTGGTTGTGGTCTGCTTTGGTAAGTTTAAGTAAAGGTTAGCGCGCATGTTCTTACTATTTTTACCTCCTTTCGTAGGGAAGAAAGTTGCAAAACAAGAGGACTTAAAAGAAATGGGTGACGTCTCCTCAGGGATGAGTAGTTCCATCATGCAGCTTTACCTCAAACAGGTGCTTGAGGCGTTTTTTCACACGCAGTCAAGTGTGCGCCACTTCGCCCTCAATGTCATCGCATTGACTCTAAACCAGGGTCTGATTCATCCGGTTCAGGTAAGTGAGTCTTAGAAAGGACTTACTGAAAGAGCCCGGTTTGTTGTCATTGGATGGCATGGTGATGAGGTCAGAAGAAGGTCTTTATTCCTCTAGTTAATTTGCGGTTGGTTTTTTTGTGTTTTTTTGTTTGTTTGTTTTTGGGGGTTTTTTTGGTCCTAAACTTGATTCCAAGTTTTAGTCCATCTCTTAGGTTGTCATTACTGCAAATACTCATATATTTATAATGTCTCTCTTACTCCCAATTTCTATTGGCAGAACAAGTACTCAGGATGATTTGCTAAGTAGGGATGGTTGATTTGTTTTAACCCATGTTGTTGACTCCTCCCAAAGAATCAACAGCATGAAATGTCAAGAGAGTTAACTGGGATAGGAACGTAATCTGTTAAACAGGGTGGATTTCTGACCACAGAGAAGCTATATTTAAGGAAGAATAATCATTTTTAAAAGAACATTGAAACATGCCATTTAGGGGCCTATAAAATAAATTCATATATCCCAGATATACATCAAGTTTTAACATATGTAAAAATACATATAGAGCTTTCTCTACTATGATATTTATAAATCTCATATCTTTATTTCCAGTGTGTACCATATTTAATTGCTATGGGTACAGACCCAGAACCTGCTATGCGGAACAAGGCTGATCAGCAGCTTGTGGAAATAGACAAAAAATATGCTGGATTCATTCACGTATGTATTTTTAAATTGTCTAACCTAAATTTAAACATCCTTCTGTAGTAAATAATTTATCTGGTGACTGTCCTGCCCCTATTCCTACTAGAATAAAATATTTTTGCTTAGTACTTACTTAAACATGCAACCAAGTTTGTCACCGCAAGGTGTCTGTTCTGATGTAAAATGAACTCTTGCGGTAGAGGTAGAGGTGACAGTACAGCAGGCACTCTGGCCTGCATGGGTTCTGGTTCTTATTATTTGACCTGGAGAGTAATGACTTTCCTGGTCTTAGTTTTTCTTCTATAAAATGAGGGGATTTCAGTAAATGGTATTTATGTCCTTCCAGTGTTGCAATCTATGATCTTGTTACAGTATTTACATAACAAAACCAAATGATGAACTTATCCTCAGCCTACAATGCTTACAGTATACTTTTAATCTTACTTTTTATTTCCGTGACAAAAACGAGGCCTTTATTGATTTCAGATGAAAGCAGTGGCTGGTATGAAGATGTCTTACCAGGTACAGCAGGCCATCAACACGTGCCTGAAAGACCCGGTGAGGGGTTTCAGACAAGACGAGTCCTCGAGTGCGCTGTGTTCGCACCTGTACTCCATGATCCGGGGGAACCGCCAGCACAGACGCGCCTTTCTCATTTCCCTACTCAACCTCTTCGACGACACGGCAGTAAGCACAGCAACTTACTATTTTTAGAAAATCAGTGTTTATAAATGTTACTCCTAAAGTAGTTTTTAAATATACAATTTCAGTAAGTAATAGTGACTGTTAACTGTGTGTGTTTTTTAGTCTTCTGTGTTAAATTGAAGGTACAGTCAAAATTGAGCAGAAAATTTTGCATGGGGATAAAGTATAATTGTGTCTTCAGGAGTGTCTTATAAACTTTGATGACAGTGTCTTTAAACATACCTTTAAATATATTTTTAATTAATTTCAGAAAGAAAGGGAAGAGGGAGGGTGAGATAGGAGCATCAGTGATGAGAGACTCATTAATCGGCTGCCTGCAGCATGTCCCCTACTGGGGATCAAGCTCACAATCCAGGCATGTGCACTGAATGGGAACTGAACCGTGACCTCATGGTTCATGGATTGACACTCCGCCATTGAAGTACATCAGCCAGGCGAAGCATAGCTTTAATAAACTGTGTTGCTAAACTATCATTTTGAGTGATAGATTATATTAGGTAGATGAATAAATAAGTGATGAATAAATTTTACTTGTTTCTGTCAGATTCTAATATTGTTAGAGTAACCACTTTAGGGTTTTTGCTGTTGCGATTCCCTTCTTGAAGAGCTCACATTTGTATAAAAATAACTTGACCCTTTAGGCTATTGTCCAGAACTGTAAGCCAACAAAAGAGAACATTTTATCTTTTAAACTTAACTCATTATCTTTCATTCATTATACACAAATATCTATTCACACCTGTCTGCTAGCCATTGTACTAGAACATAAATGTAAAGTAGTAAATAGGACAGATGTGGTATGTGCCCACATAAAGTTTACAAAATAAATATTACAAACATATATTTCAGGAATAGATATAATTTAGTCACTACCACTATCATATTTACATTAAGCTTTAATTTTCTGTGGGATATTATTTGTTTGTTTTTTAATGTATTTTATTGATTTTTTTACAGAGAGGAAGGGAGAGGGATAGAGAGTCAGAAACATCAATGAGAGAGAGACATCGATCAGCTGCCTCCTGCACGCCCCCTACCGGGGATGTGCCCGAAAGCAAGGTACATGCCCTTGACCAGAATCGAACCTGAGGCCTTTCAGTCCGAAGACCAACGGACGCTCTATCCACTGAGCCAAACCGGTTTTGGCTTCTGTGGGATATTGTGCAGAGTCCAAAACGATATGATAAAGTGCTCTTGCCAATAAGGGACCTTACTTGCAGTTAGGGAGCTAGCACACAAAATAAGGCAATAGCTATTAGTTAAGGTGAGCATATCTGAGTAGCGGGTGGTTGATGGCAGTGATACTGCTCTATTCCTTTATCACCTGACCTCCATTCCGGTTTGGTTTCACTGCATTCTGTGTGCCACTGGCTTGTGATCTGTCACCATAGCATATAAAATGCTAAATCTACCTCTCCTCCTGCGGGACTTTCTTATTACTACCTCGAACAAAGGATGTCCGAGGAGTAACAATTACTGAAGACTTAGGGAGACTAGATTAATGGATTTATTATTTAAGGGAAGGGCAAAAACACAAATAAAGATACAAAGATAAGAATATGTGAGAAATTATTAGTAGGTTGTTATCTGGAACAGGAAGTTCATAGGGAGACATGTTTATGGAAGATCTTTATAGTCAGTGAAAGTGTCCAAGAGCATTTTATTATTGTGTTCACATTGGAGTTAATAATCTATGACGACAGTAGGAAAGAAAAGAATGGACATGAGGAAAGAAAGAATGTAATGTGAGGAACACTTTTTTTTTTTTTTTTAGGGATACATGTTTTAGCATTGTCTTCACTTAAGGTAATGAGTTAAACTGTTCTGAAAGGAAAGAAACATTGTGAGGGAGGAATAAATTAAATAAGACTAGGAAAAGAATAATCAAAGGTAACTGGAATATTTCTGTGCTAAGCATTTGAAAAAAATAATAGGATTGTTGCTTAAAGCGATTTGAGAAGGAGTTGGTTTGAGAAGAACATAGAAGAGGGATGGCCAAAGAGCGTGGAGAAAAACAACGGAAGGAAAGGTTCAGGAAGGAAAGGGGGGACAGGAATGTGTCTGCTGCTAAGAAGGCCAGGAGAATGTGGAGTAAAAAGATCGGTGGCTATTTGGGTGGACAGAACACTCAGGCAGTGAGGCACAGAAGCATGTTTAGTTAAAAACAGGCAGATCTGGAAGGAGAGCTCAGACTATTCTTTTAAGAACTTTGGTTTTTGAAAGGAAGGAGCAGTGTGGGACTTATTTTATGGCCCAAGTTGAAGAATTGCAGAGTTCTTTTTAAAGGTTTATTCAGAGTAGTAGTGAACATTTTCCGTTTTAGAAGGATAAATATATATTTATCCCGATGCTGTGTCATCATTAAAACCAATAGGTGAGGTGGGATTCTATGACTGCCTCTCCCCAATTTTAACATGTAAGTGTTGATATGTATTTAAAAACCAAAAATAGCCGAAACCAGTTTGGCTCAGTGAATAGAGCATTGGCCTGCGGACTGAAGGGTCCCGCGTTCGATTCTGGTCATGGGCATGTATCTTGGTTGCGGGCACATCCCCAGTAGGGAGCGTGCAGGAGGCAGCTGATGGATATCTCTCTCTCATCGATGTTTCTAACTTTCTATCCCTCTCCCTTCCTCTCTGTAAAAAAATCAATAAAATATATTAAAAAAAAATAAAATAAAGTAAAAACCAAAAATAGAGTAAGAGTCTCATGAACACCAATAGCAAGTATATTCCATCTGTCCAGTGAGATTTTTGTTGGCTATTGAGTTTTGTGTTGTTTGGGTGGCAGGATAGGAGAGATGATAGGAGAGAATGTGTTTTTATCATTTTTTATTAAGCTGTAAATGTGTTCAAGGAATTTAAATGTTAACTTATCTTTCTGTTTATATTTGTATGATCATGAATGCTGAAAGGCTGTTACTTCTTTTTAAAGCAAACAACTAGTAGTAACCATAATTTTTTTCTTTAAGTTGTGCCTACTTCAGTTTCTCTAGCGTGAAACTGAATATCAGAAGGACTCTTGATATTGTAAATTACATTTATGAAGGAAACTGTAGGTGTTTTATGAGTACATGAACTGTGTGGAGTTTTAACCCACACATTAGTACTATAATGACCACTTATTGAGGGCAGAAACTGTGTGTAACTGCTCTCCATATAGGTTCAGCACTTAGAATCACTGATAAATAATTATGAATTTATATATGTATGTATGTAATTTTTGATAATGTGCTATGGGTTTATCATGAAGATTCCTTACATATATAAAAGGCTAAGCAACTGTCCAGCCTCTGACCAGCCAGTAGTTATGACGCACACTGGCCACCAGGAGGCAGGTGCTCGATGCAGGAGCTGCCGAGCTGTGGTGACCGGGCAGTGGTGTTTCACAGCTGGTGCACCCCAGAACCAGAGGAGGGAGGCTGGTTCCAGGATGCGTCACCGGAGACCACCCTCTTGTAACCCGGGACCCTTTGGGGCATGTCGGAGAGCTTGTTTTAGCCCAGTTCTTGCAGGGCAGACCAAGAGACCCCACTTGCCAGGGGGACCTCACTCACTCTGCAGAGGCCCTTTGAAGCCCTGGCACCGCCCTAGGTGCAGCCGGCTGGGGAGGGACTGCAGGAGGCTGGCTACAGGGCGTGTCTGGCCCATCTTGCCCAGCCCCGCCCTGCCGGCCACCTTCTAATTAATTTCCTTCCAGTGTGCACGAATCCATGCACCAGCGCATTAGTAAAAATATAAAGGCAGTTCCACGTGGATGCTCTAAAAATTTCACCTCTTCCCTTCTTGAAGTACTGTGGTATAACATGTGAAATCTCTTAAAATGGTATTAGATTATTTTATAAAATCCATTTCTGTTCCCTCTTCTTTTTCTTACCTTCCTCCCTGGTCCCTCACCCCCTTTCTCTGAAACATTAACCAAGATCCAAGTATTATATTTATTCTAAAAAGGCTTTTTGGATGGATTTCTAAATATCCACTAAACGTGTACCTTTTTTTTCTTTTAATTTACAGAAAACAGAAGTGAATATGCTCTTGTATATAGCAGACAATCTAGCCTGTTTTCCGTACCAGACGCAGGAAGAGCCGTTGTTTATAATGCATCACATAGACATTACACTCTCGGTTTCTGGTAGTAATCTCCTGCAGTCATTCAAGGAGGTAAGTTACATCGCTATTCTTCGTGTCTGCGTGGAAGTGCCAGCATGCTGTTCTCACTGTTTTGTTTCTCATTCTCTTTATTCTTTTCACACACACATAAAGTCTTTCTAAATGAACTTACTGAAACCTGGGCAATGCTTGAATCGGGGAGAGGAAGTGGGTTGCTATTTCATTTCTATTAAGAAACACCTAAAAGGATTCCATTTCAAATACTGTGGGTAGAGTGCGTATACTTTCCTGTGCATGTGGATTGTTCTATTGATGCCATCCTTCCCATCCCTTTATTTCTCTCACTTTAATTGTTTGGGGTCCTCTCAGATATTCATTTAAACCCCATTGTGAAGTACCTTGCTAGTGTGTAAATCTGGTAATGCTGTAGATCACAAAACTACACTGAAAGAGATATAGATAGATTACAAAGAAACACGGGAAATGTATGATACTATTGATTTCCTTATTCTTGAAAACAAGCATCATCATTAAGTTGGTATATTGTGTACCTAAAACTTTACTAAGTTTGTTATAAACCTTATATCTTCTCTTTCTTGTTTTTGTAGGAGGAAGTGTAATTAGTTTAATTATAAAAGCACCTGTTGTAGCACTGGGCACATAGTTAGCACCTAGTAGATTTTTTATAAATTAATTGGAATATTTGTATGTACTTGATGATATAAGTAGATCTCATTTTACAAAATCACATTGAACAAAATCTCTAAGTGTTTAATATGCACATTGAAGTTGGAAAGTTAATTTCCCAGGAACTTTAACTATTGTGTTATCTTATTTTACTTCACTTACTGTTGTGCATGTACTTACAGATGTTTCTCCCGTTTTAACAGTTTCATTTTGAATAATTGCTTTATAATCCAATATTTCCCCTCTCTTAAACCCAACTGGCTTTTCTTTTTCTAAATTGATAAGTTTCATAAAGTACAGAGAAACACTTTAAGTATTGAAGAAAAAATGCCTATTGCTGAAAAGGTTTTTTTTGAATATGTTTTTATTGATTTTAGAAAGAGGAATGGGGAGAGAGGAGGGTGGGGAGGGGACATCTTTGAGCTGCCTCCTGCATGCCCCTACTAGGAAATGAGCCCTGGGAATGTACCCTGACCAGGATTGAATTGGCAACTTTTTTTGGTGCAGGGGACGATGCTCAACCAACTGAGCCACACTAGCCAGGGCATGAAAAAATTCTTAAAAGGAAGACTTTAATAAAAGCTGGGGGCTACTGTATTCACCCAGTTAAATTATAATTACTGCTTTTTATCTCTGTTGGTTCACTTATACCAAATTCATACTTCTATAATTTATCTCATTACTTTCCTATAAGAAAATTATTAACCTTTGAATGATATTTTAGAAGAAATCCTTGTTTTGGGCGTGGGAGGTGTTGGAGGAGTCGATTCTATATGATTTTATTTAGTTTTGGAACCTGGTATTTCTCCCAAGGGTTACACCTCCAGTCATATGGAAAGACAGAAGGTTTCAGTGTGTACATTATTAATGTGAGGATGCCTTTTGAAGCTGTTAAATGCAGATATGTGTATTTGTTAGTGGTATTTTATTTTGCTTTTTAGAAAAAAACAGAATAATTTTCTCTCTTTTTCAGTCTATGGTAAAAGACAAGCGGAAAGAGAGAAAACCTTCACCCAGTAAGAACAATGAGTCAAGCGAGAGTGAAGAGGAAGTCTCCAGGCCTCGGAAGTCACGGAAACGTGTGGATTCAGACTCAGACTCAGATGCAGAAGACGATATAAATTCGGTGATGAAATGTTTGCCAGAAAATTCAGCTCCCTTAATTGAGTTTGCAAATGTTTCCCAGGGTATTTTATTGCTTCTGATGTTAAAACAACATTTGAAGAATCTCTGTGGATTTTCTGATAGGTAAGGTTACATAAGCGAGGAGAGAAAAAACTTTGTTCAAATCATAAATTATGAAAACAATTTTGATTGCATGTTTATTTTAATATTAAAAATGCTCCTTTTTATGACTAGTATTTTGTTGTATAATAAACCGTAATTTGTTCAATCTATTATCAAACAGGAAAAACGCATTCCTTGGTAATAATGCATTATAAATTAAAAAACTTATTTTGTTGATTTCCTTAAAAAGATCTTTTTTTAAAAAATATGTATTTTAATTGATTTCAGAGAGGAAGGGAGAGAGAGAGAGAAATATCAGTGATGAAAGAGAATCATTGATCCGCTGCCTCCTGCATGCCCCCTACTGGGGATCAAGTCACAACCCAGGTATGTGCCCTTGGCTAGAATTGAACCCAGGACCCATCAGTCCGCAGGCCCACACTTCATCCTCTCAGCCAAACCAGCTAGGGCTCCTTAAAAAGATCTTATTAGAGAATTACACTAATCTTAAAATAGATTACAAATTTAAGTTTTTAAAGAGCTATGAATGAAGAATAGATGTGGACCAACTACACTAAGTTCTAACAGAACCAGTCTTTTTTTTTTCTTCTTTATTGATTAAGGTATTACATACGTGTTTTTATCACCCCCCCCCATTTCTCCCACTCTTGCCCTCACCCCCTCCCCACTCCCCACCATCGGGGCATCTGTGTCCATTGGTTAGGCTTATAGGCATGCATACAAGTCCTTTGGTTGATTTTTTCTCCCTTACCCCCATCCTCCCCTACCTTCCCTCAGTCTTTAATGCACTGTACAAAGTGAGAGAGAGAAGAGAAAAGTACTATTTATTGTGAAGGCCCCATAATTTTATTCACTATTAGTCATTGTAGGTATTTCTGTTCCACCTGTACCCATAGAATTGTGGTCATATCCCACATTCATTGCCAGCTTACGTTAGGAATCACAAAGTCATATGTTCATGGAGGACAGATACTAAGATGAGTTCAGTGGACCTGGTATAATGTCAGAGGCAGACTGGAAAGAGCAGATTTCATCTAAAGGCCTCAGATATTATTCAGATATTCATCAGCTTGTTGCCACGGAAAAGAGTGAGCACAGTGTGGCCACAGCTTCCACTCTTCCAAAAGAAGCTATATAATCCAGATTTTTATGACAAGTATTTTGATGTTATATATTGGCAAAGTAATTTAAAACCTTATAAGGTATTGGGGCAGTGCTAAGGAGTTGAAAGATTTTTTAATCAGTTGTTAATGTGAAACAAGTTTGTAAACCATTATTCTTGCTGCTGTGTAGGGAATAAATAGTTGGGGGTGGGGGTAAAAAGTTAGGAGATAAATCAGTTGGGTGGTATTGAGTAATTATATTAAAATTCCTATATAATCACAATCATGGTGTTAAATAGACATGCTGTCATTTAAATGATGCCTCTATTCAAGACACATACTGGGAGAAGCGAGAATATTATTCTTTTTAATCTTTGCCCTTATACATTTACTTGCCTTTTTAAAATTATATTTACTTTGTATACAAGTTCGCTGGTTAAAATCTGTATGAGGACAAGTTTATTAGTAAATAAACTTTAACTAGTAGCAATTTAAATGTAAATGCCTGAAAATGTTTTAATTAATGGTTTGATTTTCCCAAACAGTAAAATTCAGAAATATTCTCCATCTGAATCTGCAAAAGTATATGATAAAGCGATAAACCGAAAAACAGGAGTTCATTTTCATCCCAAACAAACACTGGACTTCCTGCGCAGTGATATGGCTAATTCCAAAATCACTGAAGATGTGAAGAGGAGTATAGTAAAACAGTATCTGGATGTGAGTAAAACCAAAATGTATTTTCTTCCAGTAATGGCTCTTATTTATTTTTTTGTCATTAATTCTCACACAAGGATATTTTTTCCATTGACTTTCAGAGAGAGTAGAAGGGAGAGGGAAAGACAGAGAGAAATATTGATTATTTGTCTCCCACACATGCCCTGACCAGGGCTGGGGATTGAGCCTGCAACTAAGGTAAATGCCGTGACTGGAATCGAACCTGGGACCCTTCAGTCTGAGAGCTGATGCCCTATCCACTGAACCAAACTGGATAGGGCATTATTTATTTTTTATTTTTTAGAAAGAGGAAGGGAGAGAGAGAAAGAGAAAGAGAAACATGGATTTGTTGTTTCACTTATTTATCCATTCATTTGTTGATTCTTGTATGTGCCCTGGCCAGGGATTGAACCCACAACCTTGGTGTATCGGGACAACACTCCAGCTATCTGAGCTCTGACCAGGGCAAGAACGGCTTTTGTTTTCAGTACATTTTGGGAGTGAGCTGTGCTTTACATTGAACTTAAGCTTCATGGCTGTCAAGATTATTTTCCTGACTAGTTCTCAGGAGTTTCTATAAGCTTACTTTCCCATTTCACTCACAGTATCCTAATTATTTGTTCTTAGAAAGTACCAGCTCACCACTAGTTTCATTTTGGTGAAAATGAAAGTTTTTAGGAAAAAGCCATGCCTATTTATGTATTTTTTTTTAATTCAATTGGTTATTATATGGTGTAAATTTTATAGAAAGAAAAATCATGAAAAGTCATCCTCCTACCCTCTTTAGCCATTCTAGTCCTTGTTATTCTGGCAGCCAATATCACTATTTTTTCATGTGTTCTCACAGAAGTATATAATGTATGTTTGTGTATCTCTTCTTTATACTCAACAAGTATGTGAGTATGTATATATTAAATGTGCTTTTAAGTCATCTTTAAAAGTAGGAAAATTTATAGAGACTGAAAATATAGATTTTTCCAGGGCTGAGAGTAGCGAGTTAATGAATGGATACAGTATGAGTTTCTATTGCTGAACAAGTTTTGGAAATAATAGTGGTAATAGTTACACAACATTGTAATATACTTAATGCCAATGAATTAATTGAACACTTTAAAATGATTAAAATTGTAAATTTTATGTTCTGTATATTTCACTACAATAAAAATGTTAAATGTTTTTAGAGACCATTTTTAAATAAAGGTTTTGCTTTATTCTACTTAAAGCAGGTAGCTAAACATAACTAATAATAATTTTTTTGGACCAAGAATAAAACCAACACAACAGTTTCATATTATTCATAGACTGTAATTCATATACTCTAAAGTAAAAAATTTTAGTTCTCATTTAATATTCATTCTTTGCTTCCACTGATATGCTCTTTATTTTAAATAAATCTTTATTGTTCAGTTTATTACAGATGTTCCTCTTTTTTCCCCCCCACATAGCTCCTCTCCACCTGATTCCCCACCCCCCACTCCATGCCCTTACACTCCGCCATTGTCCTCATCCACAGGTGTAAGATTTTTGTTCAATCTCTTCCTGCATCCCTCACACCCTCTTCCCCGCAAGAATTTTCAATCCATTCCCTTTCTGTGCCCCTGATTCTGTTCTATTCACCAGTTTATTCTGTTCAGATATTTTTTTCACTTGATTTTTAGATTCACTTGTTGATAGGTACATATTTGTTATCGCTTTGTTCATAATTTTTATCTTTACCTTTTTCTTCTTCTTCCTCTTCTTAAAGAATACCCTTCAGCATTTCATATAATCCTGGTTTGGTGTTGATGAACTCCTTTAGCTTTTTCTTATCTGTGAAGCTCTTTATCTGACCTTCAATTCTGAATGATGGCTTTGCTGGGTAGAGCACTCTTGGTTGTAGGTTCTTGCTGTTCATCACTTTGAATATTTCTTGCCACTCCCATCTGGCCTACATCATTTCTGTTGAGAAATCAGCTGATAGTCATACTTGTAGGTAACTAACTGTTTTTCTCTTGCTCCTTTCAAGATTCTCTCTTTGTCTTTTGCCCTTGGCATTTTCATTATGATGTGTCTTTAGATTCCCTTTATTTGGGGTTCTCTGTGCTTCCTGGACTTGTAAGTCCATTTCTTTCACCAGGTGAAGAAAGTTTTCAGTCATTATTTCTTCAGATGGGTTTTTAGTATCTTGCTCTCTCTCTTCTGGCACCCCCATAATTCTGATGTTGGTATGCTTGAAGTTGTCCTAAGACTCCTTACACTATTTTGGACTCTTTTCTTTTTGTTTTTCTGGTTGGGAGTTTGTTGCTTCCTCACATTTCAGATCTTTGGTTTGATTCTTGGGGTCCTCTAGTCTGCTATTGGATTTCTGTATAGTATTCTTTATTTCAAACATTGTATGCCTAATTTCTGACTGGTCCTTTTCCATTTTTTTGGCATTCTCATTAAGATCCTTGAAGGTCTCACTAAGGTTATCACTGTAGAAGATTCTTGAGTAACCTTATAAATGTGGTTTTGAATCCTATGTCCAGTAGTTTGCTTCCCTCCATTTCTTTCATTCGTGACATGTTTCTTTGTCTCTGCATTTTGGCTGCTTCCCTGTGTTGATGGAGTGGTTTTGTCTGCTAGTTGTCCTTTATGGCCCAGGAGCTCTGCCTCCCCAATCACCAGAGGTGGACACTCTTGGTGCACCCCTTTGTGGGCTGGGTACACAGCCTTGTTGTAGTTAAGCCTTGATTGCTATTGGGACACTGGGAGGAATTGATTTCCAGGCCAATGGACTGTGAGGATTAGCTGTGTCTATAATGGAAGAACTGCTGTGCTGGAGACACCCCTATGGGGCAGGACTCACGTCAGTGTGGCTTTGGTGCTCACCGAGCCTTCCTCTAGCGTGTGTCAGTTATGTATGTGAGGAGTTGAAATCTGGTGTCGTCTCACACTGACCTCTAGGTACACTGGTTCCTGGATCTCCAAGGAGGTGCAAGTCAGCTAGTGTCTGAGGCCACCCAGCAGGAGCTACAGGGAGCTCTGCAGATTTCTCCTCTTTGCTTGGAGTTTGGAAGTTTTGGAGTTGTCTGACCCAGTTGCAATTTGTTAGGTTAAGCTGCTAGAGGGCAGGTCATTCATTTGCAAAAGCCACTGCGCACAGTGGGGCGGGGTTTCAGGGAATCGCTAGGACATGGCAAACAGCACTGGCTGCCAGTCAGCCCTCTCTGCATCTCAGTGTTTCCGCACCCCCGTATCCTGCGTCCTGCACCCCAGTGCAGTAAACAATGATTCCTGTGCACACCCCTATGAGAGAGCCACTCTCTTTCCTACCCAATGGCAGAGAGTCCAGTTTCTCCCTGTATGAGTCTGGGTCCCCAGAATCTCACTGGAAACTGGAGTTCAGAGCAGTCAGGAACTTGCAACTCCCAGTTGAAAAAAACTGTGCACGCCAGCCTAACTCGTGCATCTCCGTATCTCCGCCTTTCTGAGTCTCTGCACGTCCTACCAGGTCTCAATGCACTTTTGTCTTTCCGTCTAGTTGTAGAACTTCCACTCCACCAGCTTTCCCGGGCTTCTGTGGACAGTCGTTTTGTCTTTTAGTTGTAGTTTTGGTGTGGTTGTGAGAGGCAGCACCTGTAGGTGTATATCTTATGCCGCCATCTTGGTTCTCTCTTCCTCTGGTATCCTCTTGACTTGGCAGAGCACAAAGGAGCAGAAAACTTTAAAATGTCTGTCATTATTAATTAATCAGCTGATTGCTTGATGACTTGGACCAGCATCAGCCACCTCTGACTTTGGTCCAAATCTGGCCCTCTGCCTGTTTTTGTAAATAAAGTTTTATTGAAACAGCCATGCCCATTCATTTATGTAGTTCATGCTATGATGGCTGTGAAAATTTTATTGCAGTAAATTGTTTATGATAGTATAGTTGTGAAAGAGCCTATATAGCCTGCAAAGATGGATATATTTACTCTCTGACTCTTTACAGAAAATGCTTGCCAGCCCCAGACCTGGGCAATAGTTAAAATATATTTTACCCTCACCAAACTCCGGCTATAGGGCCCATATGGGGGCGGAGGGGGGATGTTAGAGAAAAGAATATTTAGTGATTTGACTGTCTTGTTTGAAATACTTACTTAAAGTTCAAAATTCATACCTTATTTTTGTAGTTCAAACTTCTCATGGAACATCTGGACCCTGACGAAGAGGAGGAAGAAGGGGAGGTGTCCGCCAGCACAAACGCGCGGAACAAAGCAATTACCTCGCTGCTGGGAGGAGGCAGCCCCAGAAACAATGCGGCGGCAGAGACAGAAGATGATGAGAGTGATGGGGAGGATAGAGGAGGAGGCACTTCAGGGGTGAGGCGGAGGAGGAGTCAACGTATTTCGCAGCGTATTACGTAAAATGATTTTTATGTGCTTATACATGTCAGTCTTTTAAATGTACACCAAGTAATGTAATACTTATAAAAGAAAGCATTTTGTAGATAGATTCTCTACTTAACCATTTATACATCCTTTTGTAGAAAGTTTAACATAAAGACAATAAAAAAGAAAAAACCAGAAATGAGATTTATTCAGCATAAAGGATTATTAATTTTTATTTGGATTGTATTAATGTGTGTTACCCTTTTTTATTGTTGCTAAGTTTTATGTAGCTTTATGGTTCATATGTATATATAATTTTATATATCGATAAGAGTAAAAACACGGGTACAAATTAAGAGTTTTATGGTTTTACAAGTATATGTTAACCCCTTGGCGCTGGCGGTCACGGTGCGTCTCATTGCCGGCAATGGAAGTGTGCTGGGAAATCCCCACTCCCGGCGTCAAGGGATTAAAAGCAATAAAAACAATAATTTCACTAAGATTATTTTGTATAACACTTGGTCTTTTTTCCCCCCTCCCAATGTTTTAGTCATTGAGAAGGTCAAAACGAAATTCAGACTCTACGGAGTTGGCAGCACAGATGAATGAAAGTGTTGACGTCATGGATGTCATCGCTATTTGCTGTCCAAAGTACAAAGACCGACCACAAATTGCAAGAGTAGTACAGAAAACCAGCAGTGGCTTCAGTGTTCAGTGGATGGCAGGCTCCTACAGCGGCTCCTGGACTGAGGCCAAGCGCCGCGATGGCCGCAAACTGGTGCCTTGGGTAGACACTATCAAAGAGTCAGACATTATTTACAAAAAAATTGCTCTAACGAGTGCTAATAAGCTGACTAATAAAGTTGTTCAGACTTTACGATCCCTGTATGCCGCCAAGGATGGGACTTCCAGCTAATGAATTTGTACATGCAGCCAAATTTACAGGAATTTTTTTAAAAGGCAGAAAAACTTGAAATATCAACATTCTGGCAAAAAAAAACACAAAAAATCAGTTTTGTGAAGAGTAAGAACGGAACCTGGGACGCAGGACAAAAGAAGGAAAATGTTGGGCAAACATTTGTGTGGGAGCTCCCTTCGCTGTTGTGCAGCAGAAACAGATTCTCAGTTCATTTTTACTCCCACTGTATTATAGTTTAACAGAAATTGTTTATATCTTGGAAAAACTTTCTGTTTAAAAAATAAACAAGTGAATGTTGGAAATTAGTCTGTTAATGTTCTTAATAAAGTGTTCTTGGAGTTGAACCTAGCAGCGGATGGCTTTCTTTAGCTTAGCCCAGTTTCCAGGGACGCATTGTTTCTCCAGGCTGTAAAGTGGCAGAACCTCCTGGATATATAATTTATTCTGTTGACAAACAAGCATGCAGTATCTATGACCTATCTGCAGAAGGAGTTTTTGTAAATGTAGATTTTGATGTATTAGGTCACCCTGCAAACAATACGAGAAAAGGGATCCCCAGGCAAACTGGTGGAGCGAATACTGCAATAAATTTTTTTACTTCTCTTTGTTACTTGTCTGTTTCCATTTGAATTTCTTATTGTAAAGATCTGTTGAAATCCATTTATATTATTTTGCAGTCTTTTATGTAAAATTTATTATATCACTGGTTTTCAAAGCGAAACATAAAATATTGTTTATATAGTTTGTATAGGCTGACTTCTGAATAATTGGTATCTATTATTTTCATTCCCATAAGAGGGTGTAAACAATTAACTCCAGGGTTTTATTGTATCCTGCAATATTTAGTATTAACTATATATGATTTAGCACTGTGCCAAACACATTTTCAAGAGTACGTTTTGATATAAAAAGAAACTATAGTTTATTCTTTGTATGCTTCAATTTCTTTCTAGTGATTTCATGGTGGTGATATTTATTTTTTTAACTGAGCTGTGTGGGACAAAACTAGGTTGGGTTTTTTCCCTGTGGGATTTGTTTATCAGCAAAAGATCTGAAGTGGCTTATGAAGACAATAAGATTTATCATAGAGTAAAATACTGGTTAACAAGTATATAAGAATATAAAGTCCAGCGTATAGAATACTGAAGAATGAAGATGTGGGTAAAAAAAGCCAATTTTTAATGCCACGAGCGTAACATGTAATCATGCCTGCCGTCATTTATTTTACAAAAATTCTGCTGGTTAGATAGTTTATCCCTGTTTTGTAGATAAGGAAAACTGAGGCTCAGAAGGATTCAATTCCTAGCGTGTACATGTTATCATAGAGATTTAAATGTGGGGTAGAGTAATCACATCTCACTACTCTAAGCTAATGGAATATCAAATGCAAAGGAGATGATTCTTATTGAAAGGAAACCAGGCTCTTCGAAATATATCTACCGGGGGATATATTTTGAGTGAGCATTACGAACGAGGCACATAATAGTGGTAAGACTGTAACACAGATGATGACCACAGATGAATCGCTGTGCTCAAGAATTTTCCGAATATCCTAAGTTACAATATTTTAGCTGTTAATATAAGCCAAATGTTGATGTAACTCACAAGACTTAACATTTAAATATACAAACCAAAGTTTTCGGAAAGCAAATTTCTCAAATATGAGTTTTGGGAACTTAACATAAAATTAAGTTAGGGTTTTTTGTTGGCAGATAAACAAAATTGAACTTTCCAAGTATATTTGAGATTTACAAAGTTCTTACTCTGTAGTTTGTAAGCCATATCTTTATTGACTGATATTGAAAAGAAAATGTTATATTTTATATAAAAATTTTCAAGTACCTTTATATTAATATGGAAGTTTAGTGTTTTATTTATTATTTTGACAAGTAATGGGTAGTTAAGAAAATCCATACCAAAATACAAATGTAGGAACAGAGTTTAGTTAACTCTAAGGGAAGAAAGACATTTTAGAGGCAAATAACATATAGCTTACTCTGTTCAAATGTTGAGTATTTCCATTGTAGCAGGTAACGGAAGCACACTGGCAATTTTTGATGACTGTAGTCTGTCATGAACACAGGTAAGTCAAAACGTTTTGTGCCATGTAGATCTTATAAAGAGCAAGCATATTTATCCTGTGCTCATTTAGGAAGTAAACTTAGTTCCACACACACCATTGTTAGCTGCACAAGGAACTCATCCTGATTACAATTCTGATGTCCAGGTGGCCTGCGTCTTCAGAAATACTGATAAAGCCGGAAAGAACATTACTTTTGCAAATAGAAAACCCATCAGGTCATCCATTTGAAATAATGTAATCTGAAATGCTTAACAGTAATTTTCACTCTACAAAAATCCTACATATTTGAACCTTTCACTGTTTGCCTTGCTCATTTTAAAACTAAAGTTTAATCCCTTAACTGATTTTTGTCATGGAAAGCATATTATTACACACCTTTATATTATTTTTATTTGAAGGTTTTTCTAAATGCACTTCTTATCCTATTGATCCTATCTGAGAAACAGTTCAATGTAAATGTGGTATGATAGAAAGGTCATGGGCCAAATTTGAGTTTGCATAGTTTATTGACCAGCGGGTCATAAAATCCCACGTGTTTTGCATACCACCCACCCTTCCTTTGTAAGACTATTGTATATTATTTCATTGCTCAAATTACAGTATACACATGTTTTCCTGTTTAGAATTTTGTAAACTATTTTGGCTTTTTGTAATGGAACCCCCACATATCCGTCACTGAGTTTCAGTCATTCTGAACTTCTGACCAAACTTATTTGAGCTATGCCCCATACACTCCTCCTTCATGTTTTTCTGAGACAAATCCCATATTATTTCACTTATAAATACATCTTTAAATATTAATACTCAGTAAGTGTTCACATGTTCGTTTTTCTCAAAATGTCTTGTTTTTTCAGTTCTTAATCCATAGGTTTCTTCATTACCTTTTATTCTTTACAAATTTTTCATGAAGAAACTAAATTGTTTTGTCCCGGGATTCTTAAGAAAATGGTTGATTTTAAATAGAGAAACCACAGATGTTTTCTGGTTTGTAATCCTTTTTCTTACATTAATTTATTGTAGGTTTGAGAGACGTTGTCTCTCTCCCAAACACGCATTGTGCTTGAGCCTGCATGACTAGGACTGAGGTACCGTTATGGACTTAATGAAGTGAGGTAGGTTCAGCTTCCAGAAAGATGGCGATAAACATCTAATCCTTCGAATTTTAGTTGGCAAATGCTGTGAACACAAAGATGAACTAAGTTTAAATAACATGTTACCCTGTCGTTCAAGATCTCTTAGAAATTTATGTTAGCTACTTGAAATAAGTGGATTACAGGCTGTAATTATTTTATAGTTTATAGGCATTACAGGGTTTTGTTAAATGGAATTTTGCATTTATGTTTGTTACTTTTTTCATTGTTTATTACTTTGTCATATAGTCTTCGTGTATTCACCCTCGAAAACAGCCCTTCTGCTGAGACCTAGCAGTATAAGTTTGTCTTGATAGTAACTGGCTTATAATCAGGGCTTACCCATATTAGATTTAGATCCTGAGACAAAGAATAGACAAAGTAATTAGTTTGTCATAAAAGCTAAACCAATAGGAGATGTCCCTATTTCATAGTATCAAAAAATACAAGCTGGGGCAAAATAGGTTTACAGTTTTTTATATGGAAACCAATACAAGAATAAACTGTGTTCTGCATACTCACAACTATGAACCTACTTCTCCCCACCCTGTATATTCTAGAATCATCTGAGGAAGCCGAGAAGCCACTTACTCAGAAGATCTTAACCACCAAATTTCACTAACCTCTCTGAGAATCTAATGAAATCTCCTTAAATGTCTGGCCCTCACTGGTGTGGCTCAGTGGATAGAGCATCGGCCTGTGGACTGAAGGGTCCCAGGTTCGATTCTGGTTAAGGGTACATGCCTGGGTTGTGGGCTCAATCCCCATTGGTGGCATGCAGGAGGCAGCCTATGGATGATTCTATTGATGTTTCTCTCCCCACCCCCTCTCCTTTCTCAAAGAAAAAAAAAAGCTGAACAAATCCATACACAGAGCTACATAGAACTACATACAGTTACAAAGGATTCATGATCACTGACACCCCAGTTCCATGTATAACTTGACTTGGAAATCCATGGACCACAGGTTAAGTGAAGTTTCTAATCCAAACCCTTTTATTATTATTGTTATTGTTATCATCATCATCATCATCATCCATGGACTATAGGTTAAGTGAAGTTTCTAATCCAAACCCTTTTATTATTATTGTTATTGTTATCATCATCATCCATGGACTACAGGTTAAGTGAAGTTTCTAATCCAAACCCTTTTTATTATTATTATTATTATTATTATTATTATTATTATTCGTTAGTTTCAGGCATACAGCATAGTACCAAACCCTTCTTTTTTAAGAAGGTGAAATTGAGGCTCCAGGAGGTGAATTGATTTCTGCACACCACACATCTACGTAGTGTCAGAGCAGGAGCATCCTCAGGGTCTACCTCCCCGATCAGGTGCTCTAGTTAGGAAGCTTTCATTGAGCAAGTCCTCACGTGGTCACCTTGAAAGATCTGCATGTAATGTAAATGTTCTTTTATACCTTTTCAAAGGTCCACTTTTATATTCTCAGATTTTGAGGTGCCTCCTATCCTATTTGATAAATGCAGAGGTGAAATGCGATATTTTATGTGTCCTCTTTTTAACTATTGGGCTTGATGTAGGACTACAGTGGGGATTGGTGAAAAGGATATTGAGTGTAATATAAAGTTTGGTAAATAAAATAGCATGTTCTGCGGGAGCTTATTTTTAAAATTTGAATTATCTTCTGTGCATATTTGGATCACCCTATTGTTTGGTTATGTGGGGGCTTAAGGGATGGAATTCCAGATGTGCAGACCAGGGGGTGGGTGGTGCAGCACCAAAAAGTGAAGCTATAGAAAATGAGAGAAGCATACAGTTTTGAGAACTGAAATTTCAGTGTGTAGACAGAAGGACTTTATGCAAGGGATTAATGAAAGCTCACTGTGGCTGTTACCAAAGGATTTGAGGGTCTGGAGAAGACAAATGCAGCAGTCTCAGAGCGGTGAGAGTGAGAACCAGCGTGATGGTGGTGGCAGAGATGAAGAGGCTGCAGATGTATTTAGGAGGTAAAAATAGCAGGACTGGAAGTCTGTGAGGGAAACAAGCATCGGCATGGCTCTCAGGTTTCTCTACGCTGGGTCAGTAGGCTCTGTTTTAAGTATGTTGGTGATGAGTACCCGCAGGCTGTTCTGGTGATGAATACCTGCAGGCTGTTCTGGCGATGTCCAGACAATGGGATGCGCCCCCAGCATGACATTTTTGGGGTGCTGAGGCTGCTTTTGGCTCATGAGCATGTAAGCTGTAGAGCAGCGGTTCTCAACCTGTGGGTTGCGACCCCTTTGGGGTCGAATGACCCTTTCATAGGGGTCACCTAAGACCATCGGAAAATGCAGGTATTTACATCACGATGCATCACAGTAGCAACATTTCATGGTTGTGGGTCACCACCCCAGGAGGAACTGTATGCATGGGTCGCGGCCTTAGGAAGGTTGAGAACCGCTGCTGTAGAGTAAGCACAGAGCCAAAGGGGACTTGCTGACTACCACCGTTAGGGCGTAGCGGGAGGAGAACGGGTTTGTAGGAAGACAGGACAAAAGCTGACAGGAGTGTGGGGAGAATCTACGGAATTCATTTCAAGAGGGAGCTAGAGGGCAACATGTGAAATGCAGCGGTGAGATGAAGCCTGGAAAATGCTTGGTCCTGGAGGTAAAGGAGCAGCACCGAGAATGGGAGTAGCCAGGAGCAGCCAGGTTGTGATTGAGCTGGGAATGAATGAGAACTGGGAACGGTGAGTGGCTGGGCAGGAAGAGAGACAGCAGAGACGGGAATGCTGGAAATTGGAGCTGGGGAGAAGCAAGTGTAAAGGGCCTGCAAAGCCACACTCAGGCGTCTGGAAGGGCGTTGAATGGGATGTCACAGGCTCAGGCTGAGGTTCAGAAAGATCACTCACATCTGCCATGTGGAGGATTGGGGTGAGGCTAAACTGCAGGAGTATTATTGTGTGTGTCATGGGGAGTTTGCTGGGGGCATCGCGGAAAAGCTGGATTAAGGAAAACGGGAAGGATCAGGGTTCAGAGTCTCCGTGAAGTAGAAGCCAAGTACGATTCGAGGAGCAGGGCAGCGCGGTGCTGAGGTCAGAAGGGAAGGTGGGGGTGCCTGACGGTCTGGACACGGCGCAGAGCAGGGCCAGAGGAAGGGTCTGGGCGGTGAAGAGGCTGAGGTTGGCATTGGAGAGGGCAGAATCACAGGCTGCCGTCTGCATGCCTTCCTGCACCTAACACAGGATTCTCTCTTTCCTCTCATGCTGACAGCGTGTCTGGTAGAGCAGCTGGTATTGATAGTATTTCCATCATCTTTTTAGGGTTTTTTGGCAGTTTTTTTTTTATTGTGTTACATGTATACATATCTCCCCATTGCCCCCCTCTCTCCCAGACATACCCCCACCCCCCAGTGTCTGTGTTCATTGGCTGTGCTTCTATACATAGATACAAGTCCTTTGGTTGATCTCTTATCTACCCCACCTCTCCTTAATCTTCCTGCTGTAATTTCACAGTCTGTTTGATGCTTTCCTGCCTCTGTATCTATCCTTTTGTTCATCAGTTTACAATGTTCTTTATTATCCACAAACGAGTGAGATCATGTGGTGTTTCTCCTCCATTGACTGGCTTATTTCACTAAGCATAAGGCTCTCCAGTTCCATCCAGGTTGCTGCCAATGGTAAGAGTTCCTTCTTTTTGATGGCAGCATAGAAGTCCATTGTGTAGATGTACCAGAGTTTTCTGATCCACTCATCTGCTGACGGGCACCTAGGCTGTTTCCAAATTGTAGCTATGGTGAATTGTGCTGCTATGAACATAGGGGCGCATAAATCCTTTCTGATTGGTGTTTGTGATTTCTTAGGATAAGTTCCTAAGAGTGGGACTAGTACTTGGATAGGAGATGTTTTCAGTTTTTGCAACTTCAATCATTTGACCAGTGATGGCTGGGTGCCTACTGTGAGCAGCGAGCTGTGCTGGGCCCTCCCTGGGCCATAAAGCTGTGTCCGGCGGGAGAGTTGGAAATAAACCACAAACTGCACAGTTACCAGACTGTCGTGAAGTGCAGTTGAGTGAGTGCTGACGAGTGAAAGTAGGATCCTGAGAGAGCGCAGCGCTGCAGTGGGGTGGAGGCTGGGGCAGGGCCGGTCTGCCTGCTCCCAGAGAAACCCCTCAGATAAAGCCCATGAGGCAGAGGTGATTGCTGCCAAAGCACGTAAAGTGAGTTATTGAGAAATAACGTGGCAGTTGCTCTCAGCAGTTTATTCCGTGGGGATCTGATGGCTGAGTTGTGAAGTCTGAGGAGAAGTAGATGCGGGCTGCCAGAACGGGGAACTGCTGACACAGCGTATAGAGGCCTGAGGTGAAGAGCTCTTGCCTGAGTGTTTCCCTCCTCGGAGTGGCAGGGAACAAAAATAAAACGAGGGAGCTGATGAGATGAATGGGCCAAATCTCACTTTCGTAGGCCACGTTAAGAAGGTCCCGCGGGCAGCGAAGAGCCATTAAAAATTAAGATGGGTAGGAGTGGAATAGGGATTTGCATTTGGGAAATTCTTTTAATAATTGGAGATATTGCTGAGCATGGTCAGTGCTTAAAATGTACACACAGAAACTGATTTTCACCCATGGGTGGAGGACATGAAATCCAGACCCTTCCCTATAAGAAGAAGGGTCGGAAGCCGCTCACTTGGTGTTCCTGCCCTGTGGCACACCCCATGCCAATCAGTCACACTGCCGTTTGGAGGACACAGAGCACATTCAAGCGAGAAGCAGAGGCTGCCCAGGACCCTCAGTCCCCGGCCGGTTTCTGGGCCGCCCTCCTTCCTCAGTTCCTGGATGTGACACTGAGACGAGAAGACTGCTTCAAGCTGTACAGTCACTGGCGCTGACTTGCCTGCCTGCCTTACCATGGAAGTGGACCCCAAAAATGTGAGGCCGCTGCTTTAGACACCGGCCAGCGTGCAGCCTGAGGCCGTGGTCCCAAGAGAAGGAGAGCTTGGCAGGTGAGTCTCCTGATGCCTGGCTCTGCTCACAGGGTCTCATCCTCCAGAATGACCAGCGAGGGCCACAGACCGCAGTGCTTCCACCAGCTGAGGAGGCAGAGCGGAGGGTAGTGACAGGTAGAATCCGCAGACACAGCGAAAAGGAAGGGAAGCTGGTCAGAGAGGACCCTGACTGCCTGGGGGGGTTCGCTGGGAGTCCCTGGACAAGGGCTGCGCTGCGCGTATTTGGTGCAAGAATGCACGAAGCTCACTAGCAGTTAGTCCAAAGCTGAGAGAGAGCGGATCCTAAGGATGGGACATGCTGCCAAAACCGGTGTGGCGCAGTGGATGGAGCGTTGGCCTGCGGACTAAAAGGTCCCAGGTTCGATCCCGGTCAGGGGCAGGTACCTTGGTTGTGGTCACATCTCCAGTGGGAGGTGTGCAGGAGGCGGCTGATGGATGTTTCTCCCTCATCGATGTTTCTAGCTCTCTGTCCCTCTCCCTTCTTCTCTGTGGAAAGTTAATGAATTTAAAGACTGGACGTGCTGGGGAGTGTGGGCAGGCCGGCCCGCCAGAGGAGTGGAGAGATGGTGCCTCATTAACACTCCAGGCTCTGCCTCTAACACCAGAGGCTGATCTTAGAGGTAAGACCTCGCCTTAGAGTAAGGATATTAAAAACACCCTTCAAAAATGAGGGTGAAATAAAGATGCAGTTTGGGCAAAGAAACCTGAGAGAATTGATTGCCAGACCTGCTCTATAAGAACTACTAATATTCTTCAGGCTAAAGGGAAATCTTAGAAATTTGAGGCTACGGGGGAAAAAGGAAAAAGAACCAGGAATGGTAATATCCTTAAAAGACAACGGGATGTTTGTCAGGAGTGGGCAGGTAAAAGTTGTAATATAAGACGAGTTTGTGAAGAGGTGAGAGTGAACTGTTAAAACAGTGTAAGGTGAGGGAATATTCTAGTCTTATAAATTAAGGGTTCATATTGTTAGCCCTAAAGCAGCAGTTCTTTTTGTTCTTTTTATACACACAAAATTATTGAGACTCTAAAGAGCTTTTGTTTATGTGTTTATCTGTTAATATTTATCATATTAGAAATTTAAAAAAAAGTTTAAATATTTTAAATTACAGTGACTCTTAAAACTTTTGTTTAAATATGTTTTTATTGATTTTAGAGAGAGAAAAAGAGGCAGAGAAACATGGATCACTGCTTCCTGCACACCCCCTGAGGACCCAGCCTGCAATCCGGGCATGTGCGCTGACCAGGAATCAGACTTATTCTTGCTTGGGACAACATTCAACCAACTGAGCCACACCAGCCAGTGAGTGACTCCTTTTTACATTAACATGTAACACATATTCATAAAAATACCCACTTTCCAAAAAGGTTAGTGAAGAGAGAAGCATTGCTTTATAGTTTAATAAATCTCTTTAATATTTGAGAAAGCTTAATTCTCACACCAGCTTCTGCATTCAACCTGTTGCATATGTTGTTTTGATCAAAGTATATGAAAAATCTGGCATTAGACAGTTATGTAGGTGGAAAAGGAGGAATCTTTAGTAGCCTTTTCAGATTATAACTTTCTTGGGTACTATACCAAAAATTGACAAGTGGGTGAAGGTTTCTAATTTCTTCTCAAAAAAAAGATCTCCAAAATTATGACATTGTTTTGCTGCAGAACCAAAAGCTACCCAAAGCTCTGGCACCATTTTATTAAATAATTTACCTATTACAGTTCACATACAATAATATATTAGTTTTAGGTGTACAGCATAGTGGTTAGACATTTAGATAATTTAATACTGACGTTGGCACCCTGATAAGTCCAGTACCCACTGGATGCCACACATGGTTACTGCAATACCAGAGGCCCGGGGCACGAGAATCCATGCAAGAGCTGGCCTTCCTTCCCCAGCTGCCAGCACCGGCTCCCCTCCAGCACCCGGGGCCTGGGCTGGCCTCCCTCCAGCCCGTTTCGTCAGGATGGAGGTCTGGAAGACGTCCGGTCTAATCAGCACATGACCCCTTTGTTATTATAGGTTATTGACTATATTTCCTATGCTGTACTTTACATCCTTATGACTTTTTTTAAAATATATTTTATTGATTTTTTACAGAGAGGAAGGGAGAGGGATAGAAAGTTAGAAACATCGATGAGAGAGACATTGATCAGCCGCCTCCTGCACGCCCCCTACTGGGGATGTGCCTGCAACCAGGATACATGCTCTTGACCCGAAACAAACCTGGGACCCTTCAGTCCGCAGGCCGACGCTCTATCCACTGAGCACACCCGTCTCAGCCCTTATGACTTTTTTATAACTGTCAATTTACTTGTTAATCCCTTTACCTTTTTCACTCAGTCTCCAACCTGCCTCCCATCTGGCAACATTTAGTTTCTTTTCCATTCCTGTGAGTGTGGGCTTTTAGGTTCGACATGTAAGTGAAATCTTATGGTATTTATCTTTTTCTAGTTTATTTCACAGCATAGTGCCCTCCAGGCCCATCCATGTTGTCATAAAAGGTAAGATTTCATTCTTTTCATTCCATTGTGTATCTGTGCCATGTCTTCTCTTCCTTCCTTTTAACGTGTTTTTATTGATTTCAGAGAGAAGGGAGCCTGCACCGCCCACACGTGCTCTGACCGGGAATTGAAGCGGCAACCTCCTGTCTGTGCGGGGAACCGTGCTCAGCCAACCGAGCCACGCGGCTGGGCAAGTGCCAGTCTTTCTTATCCATTGTCTGTTGGTGACCACGCCTGCCTCCGTATCTTGGCTACTGTAAGTAAGGCTGCATACATCTCTTTGAATTAGTGTTTCGATTTCTTTGGGTAGGAATACCCAGGAGTGGGATTGCAGGCTCACATAATTCCATTTTTAATTTTTTTAGGAGCCTCCATACTGTTGACCAATTTCAATCCCACCAACAGTACAGGAGGGTCCCTTTTCTTTCTCCACCTCCTCCACCACACTTGTTGCTTTGATGATGACCATTCTGACAGGTGTGAGGTGCTCTCACTGTGGATTTAATCTGCATTTGTATTAGCCAGCTGTTGTCCTCTTTGGAGAAGTGTCCATGCAGGTCCTCTGCCCATTTTTAATTGGGTTTTTGGGGTGGAAGTGGGGGTGGGTGTTGAGTTGTATGAGTTCTTTATAAGTTTTGCATATTCTCATCAGATGTGTCATTGTCGAATATGTTCTCCAATTAAGTAGGTTGAATTTTTGTGTTACGGTTTCCTTCGCTGAGAGCAATGTCAGTTCTTTGGATTCAGGTCTTACTAGTTTTTAATGGGTCTGTTTCATTCTTGCACCGTTCAAAACACTGGTTGTATGTAATAGATTGTCTCCATTTTACTTTAGGAGGTTTGTTCCTGGCCTTTCATTTTGGAACATGTTTCTTTGTCTCATTTTGCGACTCCCTGTATATGTGTTTTAGGCAGAGCGCTGTGTACCTCCAGGTCTTGGCAGAGTGGCCTTTTGTAGTAGGGGTCTTGTGGGGCTAGTGGCAGTTTTTCTGGTCACCCAAACTGTGCCCGCCCCTCGCCCCCTGTGTAGGTGCATACCCTCCTGTTGCGGTGGAGCCCTGATTGCTGTTGACACAGCAGTGGGCGGGATTAACCCTCAGGTGGGTTGGCTGAGGGCTGGCCCTGGTGACCTCGGATGAGATGCTGTGCGGGGGCTGACCCTGTGGAGTAGAAGTTGCTTTGGGGGTTCTGGTGCCAGCCAAGCCTGCCCTCTGCATGTGGTGTGTGGAGCTGGTTGGAGAGGGGCACTCTGGTCTGAAGCTTCCTTAGCGGGTTACAGTGCAGATCTAGGTCAGCCATCACCAGGTTGTCTGGTAGGAGCCGCAGTGACCTGCAGCTGGCAGCTGCTTGTGCTGCGCTTGGTGCCTCTTCTGTGATCAGGGCTGGCTGCCACTAGTGTGAGGCCTGGGACCACTTGGTGGGCACCACAATGTGAGCTGCGGCTACCTGCCATGTGTGCCAGTTTGTGGCCACTTTTAATTGAGGCTACCCACCCAGCCAAGACTGGCCACTGCTGATGCTGGGTGTGGGGCTACTTGATGGGACTGATATTTTAAGTTGAAACCAGTCACCACTTAGGTCAGGTTTGTATTATCTTGGCAAGAGGCACCTGGCACACCAAGGCCAGCTGTTGCTGGCATCAGTGTTATCCAGGTTAATGGAGAGCTTGGGGCTGGCTCAGTGGTTGTGGTTCAACAAAGAAACAACAGTGCCGGCCGCCACTCTCATCTCTTGCCCTGAAGCTGGTCAGTTTAGCCCCCGTGTCCCTGACACTTGATGCTATGCCTCTGCACAGGAGCCCAGAGCCATTTGGGCCCTTTAAGAGCCGCAGTGTCTGGGTCTCCAGCTCTCTATCTCACTGGGACAGAACCCCCTGGTTTTCACAGCCAGTTGTTGTGGGGTCTTCTCTGCCCGTTATGAGAACCAAGGGCTGCGCAGAGCAGGCTGGGATTGGGACATGCTTGTTCCTCCAGCCAAGGTACCTTCCCACCAGCCTCAGGGTGGATGCGTCTTTATGTCCTTAGCTATGGGTCTCCTGTCCGGCCAGGCTTTAGGTGGATCTATAATTTAGGTTGTAATTTTGATGTGGTCAGGACAGCGTTTACCTGAGGCACCATCTTGAACAGGGTCCTCTGGCCTCTGGTTTTTACAAACCTGACAGGGTCCTCCCGGAGCCAGGAGTCTATCCCCTCTTCCCCACCCAGAGCAGCCCTCCCTGCTTCTGCCTCCGGGGCCTCGGCTGCAGGCAGAGGCCAGACGAATAGGAACATTTTTCTCAAACTCGGCAAAGTCAAGGAGCTTAAATATTATGCGAACTCAGCTTAAAAGGTGCGTTTTATTATCATTTAAAAAAATAATGCCCAAATATAAGTCAAATGCAAAAACATGTAATACATCTGTAATTAAAGAACCCTTTCCCAGGAAGGCAAACTTAGTGAGAAATGTTTATTTTCCCTCTGGAAATGGCTGGTCCAGGTAATATGTGGCTGCGGGTGGTAAGCTCACATCCCTCTCTGTATTGCTCCCTCCCTAAGCCCACACCGCGGCGCTGTGGGCCCTGGGAACGGAACACAGGTGGCCTTACAGGTCCAGGGCCCAGTGGACGGACAGGCTCTTGTCTTCTACGCTGGCAACCATGTCGTCGATCGCACGCCAGTCGAGCTTGCTAAGGATGCTGCCAGTGCTCTCAGAGGCACTGTCCAAGCCCCCCTCCGCAGTAGGGGACGCTGGCTCGTCTTCAGCTGGGGACACGTCCTATCAAATGGAGAAAGGTAGTGAGCCGCGGTCCTGGCCTGAGAAAAATACACCGCAGGTGAGCCAGTGTCTGGAGTTGCTCTAGAGATGGAGAGGGAAGTGTGGTGGGAGACAGGGCTGTGCTGGAC
Source organism: Lasiurus borealis (assembly GCA_004026805.1). Lineage (NCBI taxonomy): Eukaryota > Metazoa > Chordata > Mammalia > Chiroptera > Vespertilionidae > Lasiurus > Lasiurus borealis. The sequence goes on along the minus strand of PVJN01001353.1, from coordinate 3,096 downwards.
TGGCGATGGGCTGCTTATGCCTTAGTATTATCTGTGCTTACATTTTGGTGATCTCAGTTAAAAAGATAAATGGTATGAGTTGCTCTGAGTCACCACATCACACTGTCCTTACAATCTTCCTATAAGATAGTCCTTGGGTTACATCGGACTCGATGTGTGTCGTTTGTGGTAATATCGCCATCTCCCATCCTATGTAACAGAAGTAATATGCAAATTAACTGTCACAAGATGGCTGTGCCCACAGCGGAGGTGGGGTTCCCATAACGAGCAGGGACCTGAGGCTTCACTCCCCACCCACTGGGGCTTGACAGGGGTGAGGCCAGCCAGGACTGGGTCTTGTGCAATTTTAGAGGTGCAGGTGAGCAGGGACTGAATCTGCGTCTCATGGTGCACCCCAGACTGTCACAGGAGGGAGATTTTCATAAACATTTTACTAATTTTCTTTCATCTCTGACACTTCTATTATAGTGAGAGGAAATATTTTAATATTGCTATTTGCCCTAATTCCCTTTTAATGTGCACAAGGCTACTAGTTTATATATAAAAAGAAGTTTGGTCATTTTGATATATGTACGTATGTGCTTTATGTTTTTTATTATTTATTATTTATTTACCACAAGTAAAGGTCAGGAATTATCTTCCTTTTGAATTTTTTTTTACCGTTTCACTTCATTACTGCTGTGCATGTGCTCCATGTGAGGGACGTAGGTGCAGATGTAGGCAGATTCCAGTTTTCAGCAAACATCGCATTATATCCCACAGTAGGAAGAGATCTCCGATGTAACCCAAGGACCTATTGTATTCCAACATCCCACAGAAAAAGACCCAGCTCTCCTCCTCTCCTCCCCCCTCCCCCCAAAAAAGCAGCAGAGAGAGGAAGCACTAGGCAACGTGAGTGCCAGCCCGATGCTCACGTGTAGCAGGGAGCTGTGACTTCCGTGCAGAATGCGGTGGATGTGCGCGGGCACCAGCCAGGGACTGACCACGGCCTCCTCCCTCTCCTCCTCCGCACACTCCTGCTCGGCGTGAGGGCCCCGCCTCGCCCTCCCGTGCTGCGCTGAGTGCTGCAGACAGGGAGCGGCAGCGCCTGCGAGGGAGAGAGCAAAGCACACGCTGGGGCTCGTTCAGATCCACGCGGTCACACTTCACCTGCCATCGGAACCACAGGGTCTGGATGTCATTCGCCTCAGTTCTAACACTTCCTGTCCCCGGGGAAAGGAACTTGGATTCTGGCCACCCGTCTCCATTTGAAAAGTAACGGTAACCTCTAAGACGAGAGGGTACAGGGAGGAGGGGCCCCAGAACAGAGCTGTGGAGGAGCTGCCTCTCAGGGAGAACTTAGGCATCTTCACCCAGGCCTCATGCCTACAGTCTGCCTTCGGCCCAGGCGTCAGGGTAAGCGCAGTGACCTCAGTGTGGCCCTCTGCCCGCTACTGAACGTAAGTGCTTGTAGAGAAGAAACCTGTCCCCCCAGCCAGTGCCAGAGGCGGGGGGCAAATCCACCCACCCCCGGAGCTCTCTGCACCAGGCCTGGTGGAGCTCCCCTAACACACTGTGTTCCCCAGCCAGTTACAGCACCTCTGCCTCTGGCCAGGATGACATGGGACCTGTTTACTCCCCACCACACCTGACAAGCAGGCATGTGACTTCCCCAAGAGGAGAAGAGGTGACAGAGTGAAGTTTGGCCTGTTACAGCTTTACCAACCTCATACACTTAATGGTAAGGGTACCTCCAAGAAATAAGACCCCCAAAGCAATAATAACAGCCCCCATTTTGGGTTTACTATGAGCTAAATGTTTTACACCTACGCGTGTTTCCCTGTTCTCCTTGTCTACTGGTTTGTATAGAGCCGTGAAGAGTAATGTGGGGTGAGCTGGAGCAGCGGTCACCAACTGGTGGTCCGTGGTCTGTGAGACCCGAGAGGTTGGTGACCTTGGGCTAGAGGGAGACATTAGGAATTCCTATGTAAAAATGCCTAATATGCTAAGTGTCTGGCCTATTAATCAAAATGTAATATGTTAATGAGATGCTGCTAAGGCCACTCAACCGGGGACTGACCACCAGGGGGCAGACACTCGGATTGGTAAGTTAGCCTGCTCCTGGGGTCCCATTGGGACTGAGCAAGAAGGAGCAGACACACCCGGAGCTCTCTCGCCGTCCCTCTCCAGCCCTAACTGTGCACCGGTGGGTCCCTCAGCCTGGCCTGTGTCTTCTCGCAGTCTGGGCCCTCTCAGAGCCAGTTTTGGCCCCTTCCTACAGGCCAGGCCGAGGGACCTTACTGTCGCACAGATTCAGAGTTATTAACTCCAAGAGCCTCTTACCTTTGCGGAAGGTGACTGGAGAGTGCATGGCCTTCCTCCGGGCCGCTCGCGCTGCACCACCTCTTTTCAGGGTGAAAGTGATAGTTCCTGCAAAGACAGGCAAGCGGCTTCACCCGGTGTGTGATTATCCACGGGTCCCACTGCAAGACCCTGGAGGGCAGAAGCCTCTGAGGGTGGTTTTATTGGAACCGAGGAAGCAGAGCGAAGTGCAGATGAAGGAAGGCAGACTGAGTCGTGGTTTCCTTACAGCACAGCCCTGGTGCTTTCCGAAGGCCCCTGTCCCGGGACCACATCTCGCAGCCTGAGGGCAGGCACCACGTCTACGAGCTGTGAACTCCCAACAGACGCCAAGGTAAGCTGTGTCAAGAGGATGACTGACTATGGTTTCTTAAATTCAAGAACTAATAGCAACAATTAACAGCAACTCTTTAATGTTTGTTATGCAAAATGTTTTACTTATCATCCTCAATAACTCTAAGAGGTATGTTTTAAATAACAGCTGAGGGCACCCAGTAAGCTATACATATTTATACTACCTGTTAGCTATAGGTATCAAAATTCAACTATGGCGAGTTACAGAGGAGGAGCCAAGATGGCGGCATAGGTAAACACCTACACTGCTGCCTCGCACAACAATTTCAAAACTACAACTAAAAGACAGAACAGACATCATCCAGAACCACAGGAAAGCTGGCTGAGTGGAAGTTCTACAGCTAGAAGGAAAGAGAGGGGTTCACAGACACCCAGAGGAACTGCAAAAAGCTGAGGTACGGA